>JAVTVY010000210.1:0-32774 GCA_036873755.1 Hanleya hanleyi
TCTATCCTGTCAGTGTATTTGCTGCAAAATGTGCATATCCGAAACTCCCGAGTCTAACTTGTGTGCAAATCTATTTGTTGTCAGAATCCGGTTAAACAACTTGTATTGGAACCATATAAGTTTTGAATTTGTAGTGGAATTCATTTCCGCTATATTAAACAGTTGCCATTCTCGATACATGTATGTGTCACCAATAACTGTCTCCCACTTTTAGCCCACCATCACCAGATGGTGGGCTGTTCAAATCACTTTTCGTCCGTGGTCCGTCGTCCGTCCGTCCGTCCGTCGTCCGTCGTCAGTCCGTCCGTAAACAATTCTTGTTATCGCGATTTCTCAGGAACTACTGCATGGATCTTTCTCAAATTTGGTACACAGGTTCTCCATGGGGTCTAGTTGTGCAAGATACCTTTTCTGGTCCGATTTGAAAATCCAATATGGCCACCAGGCACCCATCTTGGATTTCCCCATGAAACATTGTTATCGTCATTTCTCAGGAAGTACTTCGTGGATCTTTCTCAAATTTGGTACACAGGTTCCCCTTGGGGTCTAGTTGAGCAAGATACATTTTCTGGTCCGATTCGAAAATCCAATATGGCCACAAGGCGGCCATCTTAGATTTCCCCATGAAACCTTGTTATCGCGATTTCTCAGGAAGTACTGCATGGATTTTTCTCAAATTTGGTACACAGGTTCTCCATGGGGTCTAGTTGTGCAAGATACCTTTTCTGGTCGGATTTGAAAATCCAATATGGCCACCAGGCAGCCATCTTGGATTTCCCCATGAAACATTGTTATCGTCATTTCTCAGGAAGTACTTCGTGGATCTTTCTCAAATTTGGTACACAGGTTCCCCTTGGGGTCTAGTTGAGCAAGATACCTTTTCTGGTCCGATTCGAAAATCCAATATGGCCACAAGGCGGCCATCTTAGATTTCCCCATGAAACCTTGTTATCGCGATTTCTCAGAAACTGCTTCATGGATCTTTCTCAAATTTGGTACACAGGTTTCCCTTGGGGTCTAGTTGTGCAAGATACCTTTTTCGGTCCGATTTGAAAATGTAGTATGCCCACCAGGCGGCCATTTTGGATTTCCCCATGAAACTATGTTATCGTGATTTCTCAGTAAGTACTGCATGGATCTTTCTGAAATTTGGTACACAGGTTCCCCTTGTTGTCCAGTTGTGCAAGATACCTTTTTTGGTCCGAATCGAAAATCCAATATGGCTGCCAGGAGGCCATCTTGAATTTCCCCTTGAAACATTGTTATCGTGAATTCTCAGGAAATACTTCATGGATCTTTCTGAAATTTAGTACACAGGTCCCACATGGGGCCTAGTTGTGCAAGATACCTTTTTTGGTCCGATTCGAAAATCCAAGTAACAAGTTAATACGGTATTCCCGAGTTGTGACGTTGCATCACAAGAGTAGGCATATTCTAGATATTGACTATAGAGAATATCCATACCTTCACCTTCTATATCAAGGAGTTCAAATGATTCCGAGTTAAAACGTATTTCTTCAAATTTTAAGTCAGTTTACTTAGTCCATACTAAGTGAACTGCCCTACCGTTTCATCTGCCGACGGATCGGCTACACGAAGGGACGTCACTCTTGTGACACAACGTCACAACTCGACAACTGTAGACTTCTGCGTGTTTCGATCCAACGGAGATAATCAGGATTCAGACACTTTCAAAGTTTCAACATTACTGCACGGGCCGGATCCCTTCAGTATTAAGTTTGTACCATCAAATTATTTTCGAGCATGGTATCTTAAAAAAGATAACTCAAACTAGCCCAGTAAACAGAACAGAATTAGCATTCGTTCCTAATTATAAAATCTTAAGTATATTTCATAGCTCATGCGAAAGTGTCAAAGAGATTTGTCTTCACTTCCAGTACCCAATGATGACACGTGCAAAATAAAATACTACAAAATGAAGAAGGATCCTTTGGACATTCACTTTCAGACTAACTTTGCTCATTTCACTTGTACTATATAACAACCGACATCAAGTACAGTTTCTAGAAATCTTGAAACTCCTGAAACTTAGAAAGATAATATCTTGATGTTTTCCAGTGTCCCTTTTTCGATATTTTTCGCTCAAATTCGAAATTCTGCAAACAAAATTACAAATCATTCGTTTGTTCTTAGTAACAATGGACAAAAAGATCCTTTTGTCATTGGCTTACAATTATCTGACAATGGTGGGCGGCAAGATCTTTCAGGATCTCTCGTTGAAATTAGACCCCAAAAGTATTCTATAAAACGTTCTACAGCCTTTTGTGTACCTAACAAGAGGAAGTAAATTTGATGGTGTAAAGGGGCATTCAAAGTTCAGTTTGTCAAGATTTTATACAGTTTCCTTTACTGCATAGATAACACAATGAAATTATTAAAAAAGTCAATCGTGCATCAAAATTTCTGTTTGAGTGAGTGAGTGAATAGAATTTAACGTCGCTTTCAACAATATTTCAGCAAATCAGCAAAATGCATTGAAGCAACAGGAACATGAACCAACCCAACCACCCGCAATTTCTGTTTGAATTCCGCGTATCGCAAATATGTTCCATATACTAATTAGGTCATGCACAAAATTTATTCCATTACTTAGCCAATGTGAAAATATGAAAGGTTTACCATCCATAGTAATTTTGTCATTTTGCCATATTATCTCCTCTTAAAAAGCACTTGAGAAAGCTTCTAGGTATTTTATTATTCCCTGTAGCGTATTTCACGCCCTAAAAACATCTTTCCGAAACGGATTTGTTTCATGGGCTATCACATTTAGTTTCTAAGCGTTTGGATCCAATCCCCCTTGGTTTCAGTTGGACCACTAATCCCAGTTAATATTAATTTGCACAAAATGCTCTCTTGTTGTAAACGTCTTAGCCAGGATATCTTCTGTGGTTGTATAACTTCTATTATCCAAGCCTCCCTCTTTATATTCTGTAACAATAATTTTACGAGATATTTTATCAGCCTTCGAGTTCCAGATAAACGCAAAACATTTCTTTTGAAATTCCTCTCTTGCAATAGTTGCTGAATCTGGAAGAGACGAATAAATATGATTCAATTTCGATAATAGTAACGATTTCAGAACCACCCTTTACAGAGGTGAGAAACCACGACTACACTCCAATCAATTATTGGTTTCGTTCCTTTTTTTAGTAAATCTTTATAAGATAGTTAAAACAGGCATGTTATTGGAAATTGGCATTTTTTATATTCTCAGTTATTGTCACTTTTACGCTTTTTCTCGATGTTGTTCGTATATATTCGTTAGTCTTATGTGAACCCAAATATTATAGTGGTGATATTTTTGGGACTGTCTGTCATATTACCAGGTATTGTAGGTCATGTCACCAGATATCTCCAAAATTCTCAGATGACATTGATTAGGGTACAGTTTTAGTAATAACTTAATTGCTATCATATTATTGAAAACAGCCTGTTATTATCGTCAGTAACTGATATTCGTTTTGAGAAGACAGCGCAGCGACGCACCTTCAGAAATGCTTCGCCAACAGTTCTGTAAATTATACAATCTATACTATCTTCGCAGAATATACGTTTACAATACACAGGTGTAGTTAGACATGTTACTTGGCATGACTTCACCTCTGTGGTCTTTTAAACTCATATTTTCATTCACCAGTTTCATGAAATATTTTTTCCCCCCCAAAAAACACATTAAATTGCCAGATTTTGACACTTTCCCGAATTTTAATGTTCCAATTATCTATAATAGGTCAATTGAACCATAATATTCATAGAAGTTCATCTAAAAATTTTAAATTTTCAAAAATTTCGTTAATTCTAAAAACCTAGATTTCGACAGAATTCCGATTTTGTGAAATAACTTCACATTACGAAGTTTTTCAGAACATGAAACTCAAAGGTGACAATTTGGGCAACTACTGGCCCTATATTATCTACAAACACCCGCATGCAAAATTATATTTTTGTCAAAAATACACGATATTCAAGTTTTTAATTATTTCCAGATTTTGACGAAGGTTTTGATTAACACCGCATGACAAGTGATTGTATGTACATGTATGCGAAGCCCCTTTACAGACATTTTTAGTACGAAAATTCACAGTTCATAGCTTGAATTTTTAAATATTCGTTAAAAAAAGTCAACACGGATGCCTTTTCCTCTATCTGTCACAGCTGCAAACCAGAAGCTGGATGAAATGCAAATACGCTTTCTTTCTCTGTCTTGCGTAAATTTCCGTTATCTTATCACGGCTCTTAGTCGAGCGTGGACTTGCAACTTTATCTACTTTTAGAATGACAACGGATGTCGAATGTTCATTGGATCGCAACCAGTGGTCCAGAATACCATGAATAATGGTCACCCTCAACTGTGCCACATAAAAGGTCTGACGGCATATTATGTCTGGGCAACCCTCCTGGAGCATCTGGGGTGGGTGTCATATGTCAGATTGTGTTATAACCCTTTTTCTACAGTCCAATGTGTGTGGTAGGGGACTTTCGTGGCAGGTCACCAAGTAGTCAAGTGACATCACTCTGATTATAGTATCAGAGTCATGCCGCACGGTGCAAGGCTATTCTCTGACGAAAATAAAACGTCAGAAAACAGATTAGATATTCACATTCACACCTCCCGAATTCGCGCTGTCACAATTTATGGTCCATCCGGTTTCACGATACACCAACAATATCAGCCAGTAACACATACTTCGATTCCGAATTTTGCAGAAAAAAAATCCAAGTAAAGAAATATAAACATCTCCACCATCTTGGTGCGAGGGTTTTCCAAAAGAATTACCCCTGAAAGGACCTTGTACGATAAGATGGACAAACGGCCCCGGCGAGCAGTCCATTCATAGCGTGTCACGTGACTTCAGTGGAATTGAATGGATTCGGGTTGACCGCCGAGGGCGAGTTTTGCAAGGCCAAGCATATTTCACTCGTAGTTTTACACCCTTTTCCCTGTTATTAAATTGATGCTGTTATATATCTTCGTGCCTTCCCTGTTACGTTAGTGCCGTTAATTGCATCAATAAAAAGTTGAATACGAAAATGAAATGAATAGATTTTACTCGTCACTCGCTGAACTGTGTGTCCGCAAGTCTCATTTTTTTTAAGAGAACCAACGACAACTCTTGTATGGTCATTTTTGTTTTGGCGTGTGCAAAAACCTGTAAATACACCTTCCTGTGCGATAGGTGACGAGCATCCTAATGACGTTCGACTGACAACCACGCACAATGTGGTGAATAAGGGTAATCAGGAATGTATAAAGTTCCGAATGCATATGCTCTTAGTTCATCGTGCCCATAGTAACTGTTGCACGACCAGTTTCATTTGACCGAATGGTGCTTCTGGGTTTGCGCTGATCACCAGCTGCACACGCGCCACGACTTTACTTATGATAGAACTGTTGTCGGTAAGGATTAAAATAGATGCGCTCTGGCCGTAAACTGCAGTTGTTTATTTACTCATTATGATTGGTGAACAGGTAATACATGTATTCTTATTTGGCCTTGATTTCGTCTGCTAGCTTGCCTGGCAAGCAGGAACCCTAACCCAAACGGTAGTAAATATTCTCCATCATGGACATATATATACATATTTATGTACGAATTCAACGCACAGATACGACTAAATACTAAGTTGATCAAATCAGTCCAGATATTGTTGTGTGTATTTCTCTAATCAAGCTAGCACGGGAAGAGAAAACTTCGCAACATATGCTGAATATTATATCTTGAGATATAGACCATTTCCACTCATTCTTTCTACTAACAAATATTCTCATATATAGTGTAATCAGGGTGAAAATCGAAAAATGCATAAATCTATTGAAATATTTTGGACGAATATTTTGGGATTCGAACCAGCAGATCACCAATCAAAACGATAACTCTTGTCGCGACTCTATCCATTCGGCCAGCTCATACTCATACATATAACGGTGCTCCAATTATCGTATTTGAATTTGAACACCAAATGACCAAAAACAATATTCCATAAAGTTTCATTTTTTATATGAAGATAAACGATAACCAAAACGCGCTTTGTTGAACAACTAGGGATTCAAAAGAGGACTGTTATATGTGAATATTTTTGTAGTTATAGTTTATCTTCATATATTCACAGATAGGCAAACCGTGCTTTTTCAACCCAAAACTGTCAAGTTCACACAAACCTACCACTTTGGAGAGCTGCTGTTGAAAAACCATGGCACCCATGCTCCCAATATTTCAAAGAGAGTTAAAAAAAATGTCGTAGTTTATGCTAATCGAGATGAGCATTTCATATTTTAAGTTTCATTTTTCATCTACAATCGTACCTCGCCTGGGGCGGTTTGTCCACCTCAACGTACTAGGTCCTTTTGTATTTTCAGCTCAAAATGCATGGAACTTAATATTTTTGTTACGCACACTGTTTAAAACCAGACAATTGAGTTGTTGATATATGCAGAGATGTTAATGACGCAACATAAATGATAACTAGGGATATTATTGGAGTCGCATAGAATCTATAATCCAAATCTTCCAGGTCTTTCCATGGGGAATATGGGCATCTGTAACTAAAGTCTCTCCATTTTAATTAGTCGTCTATTCCGGATTTTGTCAAAATTCACTAGTTAGTTCCGCATAAATTTTCTCTCTTTTTTTATTTATTTATTTTTTTTTTTTGCAGCGTGATATTGATAATTTATCACGCTTGAAATAACTTTGTAATTCTCTCCATATAAAACTCCATAATTGTGTTTCATGTCCCAAGGTTCAATTACATAGGGTTATGCCATAATATGTTGGTGTTCAAGGGGACAAATATCACTAAGGTCATATAAAGTAATAACAGGCAGTCAGTGGGTGTATCGCTTATATTCCATGTCCAGTCAAATTTCCGAATGTTAAACCGCACACACCTCTAGGACTGTACACGCAATATTGACCTCACCCTACGCAATTCAGCCCCGGTACATGATACAACTATTACATAGAGATTTATATGAAGAGATTTACAAGTTATTTCAAGCGTGATATATTATGACTAGTAGTGGTCATTTTGTAGATTTCATTTTGTTATACACTTAGCAAAAATATTAATGCGGAACCAACTACTGAATTCCAAAGAAGACGACTAATTAAAGTGGACTCTAGTACGCAATATCCACAGAACAGGACTATGCCCCAACTGCTTGCTGATATCAATCAGTATAGATCTGCCAGTAGAATAGACACCACCATTGATTACCTTCGTTATTGGCCCGCATAGCTCAGATGGTCTAAATTTCCTGTTGGATTGGGATTCTTTTCATCTGTTCAAACAGTTGTAGCTCAGAGAGCAAGAGGAGTAATGGGTTCGGTTCCGCTGACGGCTAATTTATTATATATACGAGCTTTCATTGAACCCACCCACTGCCCTCAGGGGCATGCCCCCACCCCAGGGGATCTGAACCGACCCTCATACGCCACGGATTAAGAAGTGAAACCCACATGAGCCGACCGTTAAGAAGTGAAACCCACATGAGCCGACCCTCATACGCCATGGATTTCACCCCATGGCTCATTCACCCCCATGGGTTCATTCACCCCCATGGGTTAGTTTATAGGGATAGAGAGATCGTGTGTCCTTTCTATACTACTCATCGCGCATGCGCAGTCGACTCATTCTACTGTAGGGTGCAAACCTGGCCCATGGGATCTCAGGTAGCGAAAACCCCAGGTCTCTCGGCCCACCCTATCTCGCGCCACACCTATAGGGATAGGGAGATCGCGTGCCCTTTCTATACTACTACTCATCGCGCATGCGCAGTCAACCCATTCTACTGTAGGGTGCACGCCTGGCCCATGGAATCTCGGGTAGCGAAAACCCCAGGTCTTTCACCCCAGCCTATCCCGCGCCACACCTATGCGACCCGCTGTGCAGTGAGTAAAGTGGAGGAGGAGGAGTAGGACGCGAGTAAAGTGGAGGAGGAGGAGGAGTAGGACACGCCACGGATTATACTAGGGAGATGTCGCGTTGTGATAGAGTACACAATGAATACAGTTACTCGGCGAAAATACTTTAAATCAGCTGAGACATCCTATCAAATATTTACAGCAATGTAATATAAAGATCCCCCAAAATGAATGAAAACAAATAAATGCACAATACATTGGTTTCGGTATTCAAGGTGAGTAATCAACTTGCAATCAGTTAATCCTAACCTGTTTCTCTTGAAACTAGGACTCCCACTCACATCAATTTAATTCATCATTAAAGTTACCAATTGTCTGGTTAATCTCCTATCAAGTCCTCATTACCCACTGTTCAACTTGACACGATATTGCCCAGTCAATACAAGTCGAGTCATAAAAAATGATATTCGATGGCACACAGCATCTGAAAGTTTCTAATGTGATTGTGGCACCTCACGCACCACCGTAGTTTCACATGTTCCATTCACAATTTAATTCAATCAGTTCCCTCTGACGTAATCCATTACAGTATAACACCACACCATGCCACGTAACTGTAACGTACTTCCACGTACCAGATGACGTACGTTTGACGGCTTCTCGTAATTCATATGACGTGCGTATGAAGTGAGCATCAACATCGGACGAATCAACACCAATATATAGTTCACACCAACATAAACTGCCGCCCCACAAACAGAATAAGTTTTACGCTTTATATACTACTGCATTATTTCGGGGAAAAAATCACATCCACATTTCAACAGAGCAATCGTCAAATCTCAGACGTAATACGTTGTTTAATTTATTCAAATCGAGTTATCACACTCGCCGGTTGGAATTCATGCTCATTTAGATCATGTCCAGCTCACTCAGGAACTAGTGAAATTAGATCGACCGATATGTTCAGTCCAGCCATCACATTTGCTGAAGTGATATAGCTCCACACACAGGAACAATTGACTTTATTCTGGCTCCTAAATGGATGATGTGGATGCTAGGAATCAGGGCAAAAATTAATAATAATAACATTTATCAGTATCACTAACCGTTCAATAGCCCAGTACAGGTTTCATGTAAAGTCGCATATTTACATTGTTATTGCCTGAATTTATCGGACAAAATACACTACATGTATGCTTCTACATTAGCCTGAACTTATGCCATATTGGTATTATATATCTATTATATTTCTACCACAATATCAAAATACTCACTGTCTGAGTTATAAAATAAAATGGCATTTAGCTCTACAAAATATACGACAAAATTCAAGGCAAGGCTTTGGTGTAAGACCTCCCATTGACAAAGGTAATATGACGGACAAAAGACTGACAATACAACTTGTGGCAGATCCTTTGTCAATTATATTTCGTGAGTCTTACACCAGATCGTAGCCAAATTCAAGCTTACCCCAGACAACCCTGTGAGATGTGCACTGCTGGCCTTGGTCACTCCGACCAGATTCTATGCCTCACTCTCTACAGTCCAAATGCATGTTACCAAAATCCATTGTAAAAACAAATATCAAGTTCCTTGCATAATCAAACAGCTGCACAAGACGCCCATCCCATCACTAAATACACCGGACCTGTCAATCAGATTTCGCGCCTGTTACATGAGGGCTCAGAGGTCAATTACTGGCCTGGTCAGTGAGTGGGTCTAAATGACTAACAGCAAGTGATAGAGTGAGTTAACATTCGTGTCGTGTTACACAACATCATAACAGTCAATTGCAAGCCTATTACCATAAATTGCACAATTTTCTGTTACTTCACCACTTTATGCTTTCTCAAAAATATACCTGACTTGTGACAATATCTCAGAATTATACAATGGCTTCGTCGAAGAGAGAGAGGGTGGGATGGGGGCGAATTTCCACACCAAATTTTCATTTATGTACGAAACAACCACAGTGTTCAAGCAGTTAAAGTGTTACGGTAATTTATCTCATAATCAAATCACGGAAGCTGAAATTTTTCGCCTTAAGATCAGAGGGTAATCAAATTTATTAGTACAGAATGTTACCAAAATGGTCCAAAATCATGCTGATAATGATCGAATTTATTAGAGTGCATGATTGAAATTTGTCCACAAAATTGGGAGTAATTGAATAGGGTGCCACTGCAGAAAACTGCTAACACCAAAAGTTAAAGATTGTCCAACAGACATCGCGAACCATTATAATGTGGACGTGACGACAAGCACCGTCACCAAAGTACAGCCAAACAAAATGAACAAGCCACCGACCCCATGTCTGCTGCGACAAGGCAACAAAGGGAAGATTAAATTGCTGTTCATGATGACTGTACATGGCTAGACACACATGTCCATCTAATCATATCATAGTTAATTATATCGTTGCTGTTGGCTGAAATACTGCTGAGCGCGACGTTAAAACCTAACTCACTCACAAACTGGTCAAGTCACCATGAATTTTTTCTTGGATTTTCTCAGTTATGAATCATGCACATACATGTATCCATGAAACTCGATACAGAAAGATCCTTCATTCCGCGGCTGGTACAGTGGCTGGCACATTACACAATACTGCTGGACCTTGGCCAACCTGGTCACCAAAGACGTGGTTGAATGGAAGAGCTCTGGTTGAATGAAAGAGCTCTTCTTCGCACCAGTTCTGGCTAGTTAGTCATTCTTAGGGAACGGTCCGTGCCATTCAATCAATGTGTGCTCTGATAGAACAAACACGAATGCCATACCAGCCTCCTGTGTACGAGTGTACGATTTCCAAAGATTTCTCCTGGGTTAGTTGCTACTGGGTGAATGTCAAAGATTCAACATATCTTTCTAGGCTACTGCTGAGGATGCTCAGTCAACTTCTTGTTTTCTATCTATTGTGTTGAATGGTATTGGCTTCATCTCAGTTCGAAATACAGCTCAGTTAGTGCCACTGCCTTCAATAGAGCACGGTCACACTCCACACTAGTTGGTGTTGTCACTTCCAGAGAATACTTAGCTTAGATAATATCTATGGCCGTTTCCCCGTCTTGGAACCCACCTCCATGTATATCGCAACAAAGCAACAGGTCTGGCTGACCCTTCTGGTACTAGCTCTTAGATAGGAAGGAACACAGATTGTCCTTCTTTCCTGGGTTCCCGATGTACTTGGTGCACTGGATTGGGATGGGCGTTTACAGCTTTGGATTTTCATTGTTAGTGCAGGATTTTTATCTGAGAGATCATTCGGTACATTTTATGGATCTGTCGTTGAAGGACAACATCACCACTTTGTCCCAGTGGAACTGTAATCATGTCATAGCTGTTCAAATATTAGTAGGATCTGTCATTCCATTAATGATTAAGGTGGTTTGCATTCTCGTGACATCGAAAGTACTGATCGCCAGTCACTCAATCATTGATAGCACGAGGATGCCGACAAAATAATGTCCCTGCACAACCAAGCATGAGGCATGTGGAATTACAACTTCTTGAAGTCAGTATGGCCGTGTTTTACCTCGCCCATGTCAAGATAATGGAGTGAGAAGGGTTCGGCCCCGAACTGATAAGAAATTACACACTCTCTGCCTACCACGTACTGACATTATATTCTCTCTCTCTGGAACTGACAGAAAGAAAGGACTCACTGGGAATCGCCAGCAGCAGCAACTAGGACCCAAAGTCCTGATGCAACATGGGTAAAATAACACACCATCATTGCATGTATTTCTGCATAAGGGATATTTAGGTGTGGTTGTTTGAATCTGTGTGTACTTCAATTAACGTCCTAAGTGCAGCACCTGTGTGAGAGAACACCTTTTTCTGGTGTCATAGGTGCTGTGTTTTCTGGTTATGGTTTTGAAGATATAGTCATTTATATGACATATTCCCAGACCATATCCTTGAATTTTGAGAATATCGCGACCCCTATAACAAACATTGGATTGTAGACAAAATTTATACCACACTTTGACATCCACGCCCCTCCCCCTCACCTCTCTTCTCCGTCGTGATATAGCTGAAAAAAATGTTGAAGGCGACGTTAAAACCCTATTCACTCACTCACTTTATTCTGATATAACGTATTTCAATAACGTTTCACGGCAATCTATCAAGGAGAATTAAAGAGATGGTACGAAGGACCCTTGGACCAAAACGCCATTTAACCCTAGTGATATGTGATGGCATTATATCTCCACTGCTGAAAATTCATTTTGGTCCCAGAGCACACCCTGCATACCAAACGGCTGCTCCAACTTCCGCCGGAGGGTGAACTTCCGCCGGAGGGAAGGGCGTGAAAAATGGCAGGGCAACTTGTTGATTTTTACGTTGATATGTCAGAACCATACCCTATCAACAATATCACATTGTCTCAGTCGTTAGATGGTACGTTTATTTAACTAGCTGACGTGTTTTTGAGAAAGGAATAATTCTAAAAGGGCAATTACACCCATTAGAAGTCAAATCTAGAAACCTTTCTTAGAAAAACTACATCAAATATGCATTTTATCTAATTAATCAAGAATATATCTACGATTGTTATGTAAAAAACGAGGTTGCCTTTTAATGGCAAGATGATATTTATATGTGAAAAAGAAGAATTTCGATGATTTTAAGACGCATGAATATGACCTGTGTGGAAGTGGTGATACAACATACGGCGGAGTGAGATCTGACTACCGCCGGAGTCAATAATAATATGATACAATTACCGCCGGAGTATCTAACAGGCACGGCGGAGAGGGGAAGGAGCTACGGGGGCTGAAGCCCCCCAATAATTTGAGCAGAAAAAATTAAATAAACACGACACTAAAGTTTTGATAGTTTTCCAGAGAGAATGACAAATGTGATGCGGTAAAAGGCCTACTATTATCAGAATGCAGCAGAACGCAGCGTTTTGCATTTGTAAATTCGACAGTTTTCTAGGCTGTCCGTCTGTATAAGTCTTATGAAGTTCTCAAAAATAAAACATGAAGGCTGAACCGAAAGTGTTGGATATCTTAAAGTTTTAAGAATTGGACAGGCCATGCAATCAAAAACATAACAGTCGGGACTTAGTTCCGGATTGAACAACCTTTTACCTCAAGGGCGTCGAAAGCCATGGCCGTACCACTTTTGCGCAATAAACAAAAATATGAAAGAAAGAAAAAACAAAAACAAAAAACGAAGAAAGAAAGAAATAAACACAAAATGAAAAGCAAACGAACTAAGCAGTTTTGATAACTTCCAAGTTGAAGAAGACTTTGATCGGTCCAAAGCGCCAGTGAATTTGTTAGCGGCTCTGAGCACCGATCGTGAATAGTAACATGTACGTTCATATGCATGATGCTGTTTGATGTTCACGTTATTTTATCAACGAGACAAAAAATTAGTTTTCTGCATACGAATTCGTTGTTCGTTTGTCCAATTTGTCATACACGCTAGGTTGTTTCTGGGTGCATTCTACCTTTCCTGGTCCGTACCCGACCTTGTGATTAAGCTTCCGGCGGCCCCTGGACCCTCGCCTAAAGTGCTATGATAGTGGCCGTACCACTTTGAATTTGCTTCCGACGCCCCTGTACCTTAATCCAAAACAAGTCGAAAATAGGCTGTACTGTCTAGAAAGCACAATTTTAAATCTAGATTTAAGAATATCCCGGACCTACTAGAGAGAAAAAAATTAGTTCCGTTAGTTCACTCTACAAAAGTTCTTCTAAGTCCAAATATTCCGTCAAAATGCAACAGGACACTATTTACTAAATATAAGTATAAAAATCTCAGGAGGGACCATAAAAAGTGATTAATTCCATTTCAAAAATCATTCTACTTTTTGTTGTACCAGAAGTGGATGAAAACTAGAAGTATGTAAGGATCACTTAGACTATGTAGACTGCAATGGCACCACCAGCCTGCCTATTATATAACGTTTCATGTGACGTAGGATGTGAAATCTGCGCAATACAGAATCCAATTTTTCCACTGTGCGCCGATCGGCTTGCAGTCGTTATTGGTCGGCAATTGTCGGCAGCTGAATTACCTAAATTTAGCCTATAGTATTGGACCCTTCTACGGCGGGCCAATGATCGGCTGATGTAGCAACAACAACATTTTTCCAGTTAGATGCCAGATTTTGAAATCGAAAAAGACGCCGCGCTATCATTCTCGTCTCGCGAGACTCCCTACTGCGAGAAAGAGTCTCACGTGTAAATGGGCGCCATCCCCCCAAAATTTGGGGGGTGAGTAGGCGGCGTATGATTTTCACCGTCTGTATCCGGCTTGTCATTGACCTGCTGACTCCGCCGAGTTAGAAGCGAATTGCTAAACATAACGTGGGCTATATAATTGGAAAATGACTCTTTCCGTTTCGGAGCATATCAATCGCGAACAAATTATTGTCGGTATGTATACTTGGCCGTGAAAGCGAGTTATCTAATACAGGAAGTAGTTCGCACAGTTCCGATCCATTCTCAAAGAGAGCCGTGTCTACCGCAAGACGGTACATCTTCGGAAAATTTATGACCTATCCCAGGTTCTTAGCTTGACATGTACTTGATCAGGGCAAGGCAGTTGCAGCATTTCTGTTCTTCATTCACTACATAGTACTGTTCACACGCCCTATGATATGTACTTTTGTTGCTATCATTATGCAAGTTTTGTTGTTAAAAAAATAAAACTGAACGTTGAACTTTATTTATGGCCAACTCGTTTGAAGCAGCAGACATAAATTTAGTTGACCTAGATTCTGCATTGAAGATCAACCATTGAAACGCGGAAAACAACGAATTACGTCAATTATACCGTATTTTCGCCTGCATGTTGTCTGGTCGTACTATTCTTGTTTATCTGATGATGCTAAACAATAATGATCTTGTGATCTTTGGGTTAGGTCATAAATTTTCTGAAGATGTACAATTTTGCGTGTCTACCCGCGGGAGAATAGTCCCGGTCGAGCGAGTGATGTCATGCTGCCTCGCTTTGAGATTGGAGATTCAAAAATGTCACCAGTTTACATGAGAGTCGATTTGGTCTCCCGCGGGTAGACACGGCTCTCTTTGAGAATGGCCGCGCTATGTCATCGGTCAACTGAGACTGTCACGTGGTTGTGTTTGAAGATTGTGGTGGCTCCTATAAATAGTTATCCAATGAGAACGATCGTCTTAGTTTAACATGGCGGAGTCGAATGTCCAATCACTGAAGGGGAGACAGCTGGAACAGTACACTATCACTGTCTGTTAAGATCTTGATTTAACAGAGAGTACTACGGTCTAACCTAAATTTGGACTGAGGAACCATGGGAATTATCTGGAGCACGCAGTCTGGCCGTACACTACGGTGACCCAGAAAACCGGTTGTGCTGACATCGGAGTGAACATTTTTTCGTTAGATCCAAACTTCTGCCCAACGAAGGTCTACCTCTACTTTGAAGTCCTGTTGTCTTTTTTACACATTAGTTCGATATCGTAAATGGGCAATAAATCGTTTATTGAATTACAATCGAGTATCGCCGTAGTTCATTTATTCAGGGGACCCAGTCCTAAGGTACCTTCATTTGCGTACACTTCGCCATCCATAAGATGGCTTGCGAGTCGTGTGTCTCCATTATTCAGGAGCATTATCCGGTACTTTACCGGATTCTGTTCGGCCTTCATCCGGCGGAGAACAGACTCGAGAAATCTGATAAATTACAGGTTTACATACCACTTTTTTAAACAGATATTGCCTGGGCTTACAAAATATATAGGTATGTATAACTTTCGTATCATCCAAGAGGTGTGGTGGATCTGAAATTTTGAACAAGTAGATCATCACATGACTCGAAAATGGCGAGTTACGTTGGGGTTACGTTGGTAGACTTTAGCTGATTGGCTGACGAAGTCACGTGGTATTGATTTATGGAAATTCCCTCTGGCAGTTGCCGAAAGTAGGCTGAACATGGATACACACGATCCCAGGGTCAATCTTACCGCGTATAGATGACCGAAATGGTTACAGGTTGAGGTACCTTGTAAACTCTGGGAGATAACGCGGGAGGTTCATTTATTTGCTTTACTTCTAACCTGATGGCCCCCTAACGGGTGGGCAGGATATTACCATATATGTCTTTTTTCTTTTATATCCCAAAATCCATAATCTATCATGTCCGTCCGAACTACAGACATTTGGTGATACGAATGGCTTTATCTTTACACAATATGTTTACACAACTTTGAATCAGGTCGAATTCAAAGGAATATTTTGACCCACTCGTCATAAGCCTCAATTTTCTGCGGTAAGCGTGGGATGTCATTTATATGACGTAACCAACGCTGGCGACCAATGAACATTCGATTTTCTTACAACCGAAGTTCAAAATACTACAGAAATATCGCGTGATACGCCGGCGTGCCTTATAAGGACTATCAGGAATTTTACTAACGGGTCACAAAGGCAAATGATTGGCTATAAGATTTAGAAGCACAAGCCCCATAAAATGTAACGGCTTGACCCAGAGAGAAAACGAAAGCAGAAAGCTGTTGAGCTCGTGACGATAATCTTTCAGTTCGGCTTCCCCAGTTCTGTTCTCTTGTTTCATTGAGTAAATGTATCAACTTGGGTTACATTTCGCTGAATAAATATTATTGATGACGGGAGGTTTGCATCAGGAGTGTAAGAAGAACGAATATTCATAGAATGCCGCGCTGACAATTTAGCGGAGTGCTTTATTTGCACATGAATAGATTTTCTGGATAAATCTGAAGGGATATATTAATTAATTATTATTGTTACCAGTGTTCGTAACTAACAGTCAGCAGATATTTTGTTTGCATGGAAGTACAAATAAATCAACCCAACATCGCCACGAGGAGTTAACATAGGCGAGCCGCGATTTTGATAATTTTCAGTGATATGTAGTGTCACGGTCTCTCATAAAACTCCCATGATTCATTGCGTCACCTTTGGCGGTTTGACTCGGGACGCTGTGGTTGCATTCGCGGCTGTAGGAGTCGTTTCCTGACCTTCCAAAATTGTCTCCCCTGGCAGTTCGCCAGTTCCCGCTAGGAGGCAGTGTTTTCAACTGGATGCGCTAAAACGGGTAACATACCGTCGATGACACTGAATACATCATTACATACTTCTAGTTTTCATCCACTTCTGGTTGTACATCAGTCTAAAAAATACAGTTCTCGAAAGTGGGAAATAGCTGTCAAAATGCCAGAACGCGCCATTTCACGTTTAGATTTTCAAAAACAATTCCAGGAACCCTCACAGAAAAGCACAAAAACTAACAAAATACGAGCGATAACTGAGAGATGATTTGCGATTTTATCCATCGGAAATTGGCCAGAATGCGTCTCCGGCCGTCTAGAACCCCAGAGCTTCCGGGGCCTAGCCGGCCCCCAGTCTAACTAAAATCAGACCCAATCTAATCACAGTCGTTGGTAGGGTCTAACCAAATCCTATCTTTATTACCTAATTTTTCCATAAATCGTGTAGTTTAAACAACTCAATAAACTCAGAAATGGTTATCTATTACGGTACTTCTTGTTCAGAAACGCTTAATGGTGCTCTAAATAAATGCTCTCAAAAGTGTTTGAGGGTTATCCGATACCTAGACTGTATCTGACGGATACACATTCGCAACATTCTCACGGCGTCAGATTGTATACCTCATACTGTCAGAAATTTGGTTGTTTCACCGACAGTTTAGGGGGTTACAAACTCTGACACAGGGGAGAATGATTCGCCAAAGAGACCGGAAAATTACAATGCTGACGAGAACACCTAGGCCAATACACGAGTTGGCACGATGGGGCGTAAATGTCGAGGATAAAATTAGTGATGATCATGGCTATGTCTGCATGGTTAACATATAGTAAAGTGGCCTGATCGTGTACATAGACAAACGCAATTAGAGATTAGATCCTCCGGCGGTAATCATATCTTCGAGACATGCTCCTCCGGCGGTATTTGTACCATATACGAACATGCATGAGCTAGAAAAACTAACATTGACCGAAGTAGATTGAACTATTTGAAACTACAAGCTATCAGCCTGCTGTTAAGGAACTATTCTTCATATATCTATAACTTATTTGGCGGAGGATACAAAGATAGATGATTTTGTAAGCATCTAATCACTGTTATGTTGCAATATAGCTCTTAATGTTAGATAAAATGAATTGTAATTAAAAAATAATACAATGACGAGTTGAAAATTTCACACGAATTGCTAACACGTCTCCTTGAGAACATTTTCTCATTAAATTGTCGAGTAGTAAATACGTGAAAACTACCAAAAAATGAAAAATCTGAACTTAGTTAGCTTCTCAAATTTGTAATTTCCCTCCGGCGGAAGTTGGAGCAGCCGTTTGGTATGCAGGGTGTGCAGAGGACCTTCGTGTCTAGATGTGTGTAATTTAAACGACTCGATTTAGACCCTTTTATCTCACCAAACTTATAATTTCAATTTCATGTCATAACTATAATTATAACGCAATCGATCTAGAACTTTCATATTACACATATTGTGTACACATATTTTTTCTCTTGCCGTAACATTAAAACAAAATTATTTTTAGGCCATTTCATTTTTCCGACGAAGTCGGCTACCATCTGCAAATTGTCCGGTAGTCAGTGATAGTAGAGCAATATGGTGAAAATATTGTGCACTTCGAGGTAAAAGCACGAAACTTGGCATAGTAGTAGCCAATGATGACCCGATCAATTTCTGATAAGGACCCATACAATTTTTTCCAACATGGCCGCCAAATTCAAGATGGCCGCCATAATAATGGCCAAATACTGAAATTACCTTAGTTCATTGTTTGATTTGTGTCAGAAGCCTAAAACTTGGCATGATGCTAGCTATTGGTGTCTCCCTCATTTTCCATTTAATGTTTCGGGGTGTTGACTACGACTTGAGGGATGTCCACGTCGTCTGTGATGCCATTGATGACGTCATCAGTAGGAGTAGTAGCCAAAGTGGGCATTTGGGGGGTGTGAAGGAAGGTGTCTGGGGTAGAGATGGTCCATCCGTGGTCCGAATGGGCCGTGTGGTATGTCAACTTGTAGCTCTCTGCATGTAGACGACGAATGGTATGGTATTTGTTGGAAGTCGCATTGTGCTACGCATGCGCAGTTGGGCAGTAGTAACGAAAGATGTCATTTTGCACGTGAGAAATGACATTGGGCAATCAAGGGACGCATATTTGATCCAAATGGACCGGTTTGGGTATCCTAGTAAAGCTTTCGTGGGGTTGAGTCAGACTGGCGTGTTCTTGATTGGAAGTCGCGCCAATCTGCGCATGGGCAGTTGAGGTGTAGTAAGTAAAGTGGTCATTCTGGAGGCGCGCATGGGTATATTTGAGCGATTGAGGGACCATTCTTGGCCCGAATTCGTCGTGTGAGGTGTCAAAGTGAAGCCATCGGTATGTAGACCACGACTTGAGGGATGTCCACGTCGTCTGTGACGTCATCGGTGAGGTCATCAGTAGGAGAAGTAGCCAAAGTGGGCATTTTGGGGGTGTGAAGGGAAGTTTTTGGGGTAGAGATGGACCATCCGTGGTCCGAATAGACAGTGTTGAGTGTCATCCTGTAGCTGTCTGCATGTAGACAACGAATGGTATGGTTTTTGTTGGAAGTCGCATTGCGCTACGCATGCTCAGTTGGGCAGTAGTAACATCAAGATGTCATTCAGGGCGTGCGTGGGAGTGTGTTTGAGCGATTGAAGGACCATTCTTCTTCCGAATGCGTCATATGAGGTGTCATTGTGAAGTCCTTGGTGTGTAGACCACGACTTGAGGGATGTCCACGTCATCTGTGACATCATTGGTGATGCCATCAATAGGAGTAGTATCCAAAGTGGGCATTTTGGGCGTGTGAAGGAAGGTGTTTGGGGTAGAGATGGACCATCCGTGGTCCAAATTGCCCGTGAGGCGTGCCCAATCCCCATCTTAAGGCATGGACGCACTAACGATGGTGAGTGAGTGAATGCGCGCGCGCGCGCGCGTGTGTGTGTGTGTGTGTGTGTGTGAACATCGTGCTTAGTTAGCCGTTTCTCTTTCGGAAGATATGGAGGCTCTGAAGAGCCGTTCTTTTCTGTCGCTGGAAGACAGAACTTCCGGTATGCCGTTGAGCTAGGTGGACGTGTGAGAAAAATGTCTCCGGAAAATCGATCTAAAATCATCTAATTGTAAGCCCATCCAGTGTTAATTCACCTATAATTCGGTGCAATATAGTCATACGAACAATTCTGTGTATTATTTCATGTGAGTTCGTGATATGAACACTCTGAAACGCAAATCTATGATGGATTCGGAACCAGATGAGACAAACAATGACAAGATGGCCACACCTGAAATTTCTTACCTCGAGACACCTGAAAGGCTGGAAAAGCTTGAAGAACTATATCAAGTCAATGATCTGACGGACATGAGTAAGTGTTTCGCAAAACTGCATTTCAGCTTCAGTGCAGAATTGAAGACTGTCTCTGAGCAGATAACCCGTGTCAAAACAAGGGTTCGCGACGTAGAGGAAACCTGTCATTCCCACACTGAGGAAATTCTCGAGATTCAAGAGAAAGACATTCCTGAAAGGCATAGCCGGAAATTCGAACGAATCGCCATCTGCCACAAAGGAATTAGTTCGAGATTCATTTGTTGAAAAACTGTCAATTCCACCAGACGACGCCAAATCAATGTTGTTCCAGTCGGTACATCGGCTTCCAGGGGGTCGTCAGGGGGCGAAAAATATCCACGTACGGTTCGTCCAACTAGAAGATAGAGATCAAGTCTTACAAGCCGCTCGTAAATTAATGAGAGGATGTGGATTTAGTGCTGTACCAGATCTACCACCGATCCTAGCACAAAGGCGTTATGAGCTTGTTCAGAAACTCCAGAAGATGTCCAAGGAAGAACAGGGCGCTAATAAAATTGCCTACCTTCGTGAACCTCCGTTTGTTGTGCTGACCAAGAAATGAACATTCGACTGCTCGAGTAAGTCCTAAACTGACCAACTATATATTTGCTGACCAAACACGATCAGAACTGAGTTGCTAATCCATGCCTACAGCTCCTGAACACTATATTATATCTAATCTCAATCCGAATCAATTGACTTGACACTGCAGTTTCAGATATTCTATAAATCAAAACGATTCATAGTAGCATGTTAATTTATCTTTACGAATCTATTCAGTTCAGTGCTACAATTTAACCTATTTATGCTCATCCTTATCGCGTGTATTTTTTTCAGCCAAAACACTATTTTAATATTATATTGTTTTACATATCTACTATTTTCTTATATGCAACATGTTCTAGTTATCAACATGTTCGCCCAATGGACGTCCCAACATGTTTGACACCTGATCCCGTACAGTCATGACTCAACCCATGTCTAGTAAGTCCGGTTAACAGCTCGAGTTAGGTTGAACTGGTCGTCGAATGGATTAGTGGTCTTGCATGACGGACATAGCAGGCAATTTAGCGAGCATGTTAGGAAAATGCGAGGCTATTAGTATGTCGAAATGTACAACTTCCCAGCAAAGACTGATAAGCCATTCTTATATGCAGACATGCTAACGTTATGCGATACCTGTTATTTTTTTTTTTCTACATACACCCTCCCCCCCCCCCTCGTCCCCCCTACACTCTTCTTGTATACTGTCTTCAACCTTTAATATGTCGGAAAAAGGGCGAGGAGACTCTTGGTTCTCTTTTCAATATATAACCGAAATTATCTCGACTGCAAGAGTGGGTATGCAGCATGTTAATTATTATATTATGTCTTTGTTATATTCCTGACATACTGGTGTACGCGACGTGAACCCTAATGCACTCACTCACCAAAAGCAATTGATTCTTGATTTCAAACTGTTACATCCAATCTGTATAGTGTAATTCACTTAGTTGCTCTACGAACAATAATCGCTTAATTATTCATAACTCCCGGAGACGAAATTCTCACCAGGTCATCTCAAATATGATTTTAGCCAGAGTCTTGGTACTCAATTTACCTAAAACAGACCATGTCTGTCCTACAGATACACCACTACACACCACGATCGACCATTCTCTTCACTCCTACTTCTGCATCAATATTACTTACTCAGATTGTTTTGCTCTAACCTCGTTAACATACTCTATCAATTTATTTAGCCATGGATAATATAAACAGTGGTGGTTCCACAGTCCACGTCGACCTATCACAAATGCCATTCCACGATGAAGAAGTTATCGATATTGACACTACTCCAAACACAGATCATAATAAGGACAAGTATTTTGAAGGCTTCCAAAACTTGTATTTTAATCCTATGGAATTAAATGACTTCGACGCTTCAACGTATGTTACTGACGACTGCTCTCATGAAATTTCTCATTGGGAAAACTTAAGTATTCAACAGTCAAATTACTACGTCGAGGACACTTTCATCTCTCACATTGAAACAAATTCTATTTCGGATGCTAAGTCCATGTCAGTTATCCATTTTAATGCCAGGAGTCTCAATAAACATTTCTCTGAAATAATAGGTTTAACTCAAAATTTGAAGTTCAGATTCTCTGTAATCGGTATATCAGAAAGTTGGCTGGACTCTACAACTGAAAAACTCTGTGATATACCAGGATATCAACCTTTCACCTCTTCCAGAAATATCCGAAAGGGTGGGGGACTGGTCTTGTATGTTAGCGAGGAATTTCCGGATTGTTCCGTTCGTGAAGATTTATCTTATCTGGAAGATGACGGGGAATACGAATCCTTGTTTGTTGAAATAAAGGACAACAATAGATCATTTATTATTGGTATTATATATCGTCCGCCCGGAAAAAATGTTGATCTGTTCAATGCCAGCTTGGGACCTATGTTGGATGTTATTAAACCAGAAAAAAGGAACTGTATAATCATGGGTGATTTTAACATTGACCTATTTAAGACGGATCGCCATGGCCCATCTCAAAATTTCATCGATATTATGCGATCACACTACTTCTTTCCAAAAATAACCAAACCGACAAGAGTGAAATCAAACTCGGCAACATTAATTGATAACATATTCCAGAATTTTCACGAAGACAGTCTGTTGTCCGGAATTCTCCTCTCTGACATCACTGATCACTTCCCTGTTTTTCAAATCAATAAGTATCTACCTTCAAATGACTCGCAACCAGTTAATATATCATTTAGGAAAACATCTATTAGCCAAAAAAATGTATTTAAACAAAGACTGGAAAATATAGATTGGAATAATGTTATAGACGACCACGATGCCAACAATGCTGCTGAATCTTTCACAACAACATTTAATACAATATACAACGAATGTTTCCCTGTAGTGACAACAACTGCAAACAAACCTAGAATTAACAAACCGTGGATAAGTCCTGCCATCCTGAATTCGATTAAAGAGAAAAACCGGCTATTTAGACAGCACATAGAAAACAATGACTCTACAACCTCACGACAATACAGACAATACAGAAATAAATTAAACCACACCCTGAGATTAGCTAAGAAGACATACTACCAAGATGAATTTAATCTCTATAATAATAATATAAAGGGAACCTGGCGAATGCTCAACGAATTAATGAACCGCAAAAAATCGTCAAAATTACCCAACAAATTCAACGTCAACGGTCACGAGGTAACTGATCCTGTCGACATTGCTAATAGTTTCAATGACTACTTCAACACTGCTGCCTCTAATCTCGAGTCCAGAATCCCAAACACAACAACCGATTATAAGGAATTTTTAACTTCTCAACATCTTCAAGATTTCCATCTGGACAACTGTTCATCTGAGGAGATTAAAAACATTCTCTCTAGCCTTAAAAACAGTGCGGCGGGTTTAGATGGCGTACGAAGTTCTCTGATTAAGCCAATCGCTAATCTGATTTGCGCGCCTCTTTCTCACATTTGCAATTTGTCATTTACACAGGGCATAGTCCCGGAATTCATGAAAGCTGCAGTAGTTACACCCATATACAAATCTGGCGATAGACACATATTGGAAAACTATCGTCCAATATCTATTCTACCTTGCTTTAGTAAAGTACTAGAGAAACTTGTTGCAAATAGAATGCATGCTTTTTTGATTGAACAAAATATCTTATATCTCAACCAATATGGTTTCCGAACTAATCACTCCACGGCTTTAGCTGTGTTATCTTTACATGAAAAGTTAGTTGCAGCCAAGGAATCTCGCAAATATAGTATAGTTACTTTTCTTGACTTGTCAAAAGCTTTTGACACTGTAAATCATGAAATATTACTCGATAAACTAAATTATTATGGCTTTCGCGGATTAACGAATATTTGGTTTAAGAGCTATTTGTCATCTAGAACACAGCGCGTTAAGTTCAGCGAAACCATATCCTCTTCTAATATCGTTCAATGTGGAGTCCCACAAGGTTCAATTCTAGGTCCGATTCTCTTTCTTTTATACATAAATGACATAGGAAAGGCTACCACTATTCTTGACATATTGCTTTTCGCTGACGACACTAGTGTTACACTCTCTGATCAAGACTTGAATGCCCTCATCACCAACCTGTCGCATGAACTTGAACAATTACAAATTTGGTTTTCCTGCAACAAACTCTCGCTGAACATAGCCAAAACCAAATTTATGTTTATCAAACCAAATAGACGATCTAATATGGCAGCTCCCCAACTTTTAATCAACGGCGAATTGATAGAACAGGTTGAAAGTTTCAAATTCCTTGGAGTTTATTTAAATAACAAACTGAATTGGCTGACCCATGTGAATGAAATTTCTAAAAAAATCTCCAGGAACATCGGCATCATGAGCCACATAAGGAATTGCGTAAACAAGAAAACACTGTATATTTTATATTATTCGCTTATTTATCCATATTTGTCCTATTGTAATCTTGTATGGGGCAATACCTATAAAACCCATCTCAAGCCGTTAATAACTCTTCAAAAACGTGCAATTCGAATAATAACCTTATCGGGCAGGCTTGAACATACGGAACCATTATTTAATAATCTGAAACTTTTGACCCTTTTACAAATTCATGATTACCTATTATTGCAACTCGTCCACAAATTTATTCACCATGTTGCATCACTTCCTATTAGTATTCAACCCCTCTTTATGAGCATATCTAGTGTCCATCAGTATGCCACCAGACATTCCAGAATTAATTTATACCGGCCATTCTACTCTTCAGATCTCGGCTTCTATACTGCTAATAGTCCATGGGCCCAGAAATTCCACTTGTCGGTACCATCTAAGGAAACCAATCCTAGTTATGATTTTTTAATTGGTGTATATATATAGATCATATTTTGATGTGATAACCATTGCAGACTGGCAGCTTATTGGTAGTTTTCATATCTAGAATGTACCCACCCTCCGCATAATGAAAGCGAAAAGGCAAACTCGGAAACATTCACTAATGATGCAATTGCTGTTTCCACATGGGGCTAGAATGAACTACAAACCACAAATACATGTCTGAAATGCTTTATTTATACCATCCGAATAATCCTTTCTGTCATTCCTGAAGGCAGAATTTGTTTTATGGCAGAAAGGGGCGAACAATAGGGCCTATCAAAATGTTTTTTGATTATGTGATTTTCAGTACATTTTAATTTATAATATTGTCATACAAGTTCCCTGGGGAGTGCTACTGAACCGCAGTAGCCTACAACATGCACATGTTATATGAGGAAAACATTTATGAACATTTTACAAGTTTTTACCACAGTTATAGGAATTGTCCTTCCCCTACCCTAGTTCCAACAAGCGTCCAAAAAGTGAAATTTATGTATAACCCAAATTTCACCACGCTACTGTGGCATGTTTATGTACTATGTTTTACTCATGCATATTTGTAGCCATGAATGTATGTGATTGTGCCAAAAACATTCACACCATGGAGCAGTAGTCTAGTCTTCATCACTGTTATCAGCATCAGAGTCCTCGAGGTATAGTATAATAAATACTGGTCCTAGGGGGCCACACCTGCAATAACACTGGTGAAAACCCAGACTTCTACTTGCCCGTTTTGTTTTCATGGTTGGGAGTCTGGGTTTTCACCAGTGTTATTGCAGGTGTGGCTCCCTAGGACCAGTATTTATTATAAGGAGTCTGGGTTTTCACCAGTGTTATTGCAGGTGTGGCCCCCTAGGACCAGTATTTATTATACTATATGACTTGACTTCGTGTCTCGCTGGTTCAACACGTGTATCGAAGTTGACATTTGGTCTTCTTTGATCCTTGTAGTAATTTCTGTGGAATTACCCAGACCCGACCATGATTGCCCGTGGTGAACTATACCTCCAGTCAAAACAGAAGACAATTATTACTGTCCTGCTAGACTTGCCTCCATTGTCATATTTCCGGTATATCTGTATGTGCTATACAAACCAGCAGATATCTAAAGCCGCATATACCGTTGTCTTGATAAGAGACCTCGGCCTTCATTGTCATATGGTTTATCTGCATGTGCTAAACAAACCAGCAGGTACTTTGTTCTTGCGCCAT
The DNA here is from genome assembly GCA_036873755.1 of Hanleya hanleyi. Taxonomy (NCBI): domain Eukaryota; kingdom Metazoa; phylum Mollusca; class Polyplacophora; order Lepidopleurida; family Hanleyidae; genus Hanleya; species Hanleya hanleyi. The sequence goes on from JAVTVY010000210.1 coordinate 26,380, forward strand.
ATTGCCCATATAATATCATCTCTTTACACGGCACAAAGCCACGGAGATATTCACTATACCCATAGACAATATGGCTAGACGGAAACTGGAGAAGAAAGCAAAAACCAGCTGTCAAATTTCTCGTTTTCTCAAACACAAAGAATATAATCTTGTGCACAGAAGGACGAGCTGATAAAAACAATACCACCGTAATTCTTATAAAAAAGGACTACATAGTGGAAGCGCAAAGACAGCTGTACGATGGTATACATTATACCGACATAAAATCCATGAATATGGAAAACATCATGAAAATGGTACGGTACTACAGACAGTCGCTAGGTTGAATGCTAGTGGAGTTCTTAGTCAGAGACTTTGAATTTTCTGCTGAAAGTTTCGACCAGGAAGCCTACACCATATCTCCTACCAATAATACATAAGGTAGAAGAGGCTATTAAAAAACTTGATCCTGTAAAACCTGAGCTACCTCAATGAGGGGCCCCTACTGAAAAACTAGGGCGCTACCTGGATTTCTTCTTATCCCCATAGTGTGGGAACGAGAAACCTACTCAGCCGATACTTCAGTATTCATCAATGAGATTGTACAACGTCGGATACCAACTGATACGTTACTTATTACGTATGACATTACCTCGTTATACACGAACCTCGGATTCAATGAAATCCTAGAAGCATTAAAAAGTGATCTGACCACCTATACGAAAACATGGATTATATATCCAAAAACCTCCCATCGATCTGTTGCTTGAAATAGCACGATTGATTCTTGAAAGGTATGAATCCAGGTTTCAGGACTAACACTTCAGACATATTGTCGGAGCATCACGGGAAGCAGTCCCTTCCCTGGAACTGTGCGATATAGCGATATACAAGCATATCAATCAGCTAATTGCCACATTCCCACACAAAGAAATGATTATATTACACAAACTTTTCGGGATGATGGCTTCATACTGCTACAGGCAAATAAAGCCGTAGCTTAGAGTTTCTTTGAGATGGCTAATAACGCACATCCTCTATTGAAATTCACGTATGAAATATCTGAAAACGAGGCGAATTATCTAGACGTTGTCGTTTTCAAGGGGAAGAGATATTTGACTGACTCAATACTTGATGTGAAATCCTAAACAAAGCTAACTGAATAAGCACCACGGGGAGCAGTCCCTTCCCCGGAACTGTGCGATATAGCGATACATAAGCATATCAATCAGCTAATTGCCACATTCCCACACAAAGAAATGATTATATTACACAAACTTTTCGGGATGATGGCTTCATACTACTACAGGCAAATAAAGCCGTAGCTGAGAGTTTCTTTGAGATGGCTAATAACGCACATACTCCATTGAAATTCACGTATGAAATATCTGAAAACAAGGTCAATTATCTAGACGTTGCCGTTTTCAAGGGGAAAAGATGTTCGACTGACTCAATACTTGATGTGAAATGCTAAACAAAGCCAACTGAAACCTACAAATACCTATACAGCAAATCAACACATTACGGGAGAACTGAAAGATATGTATACGAAACTGCAATAATACTGCAGACTACATAGACTAGTCAGAATACTTCAAGCAAAAGCTTAAAAAGAGAGGATACTTTACCTCGGTAATTACCGACAGAAACAAATACCTCAAGAGGAACGAGGGCATACAGAATAAGTCTGTACTGAAACGACGTATGCGTCATAACGACTTTCAATCCATACACGAAATGGCTGAAAGGGATCTTAAAGAAATACTGGATCACAAACAAACATGCCGAAAACTTTACCAGCCAGCCACAATTATGCTATAGGCGGGGTAAAAGCATCAGTGAAATACTGAAAAAATAACAAATCTGACCATAACGGTCAATGCGTATAGGCTCCCTGATGAGGGTTTCGCTGGTCAGAAATAAGAATTTTCGACCTAAAATAACCCGAAACTTGCACCCACAGATACTAAACAATGAATACTAGGTATAACCTAGAAAACAAAACGGGCAAGTATGAGTCTGGGTTTTCACCAGTGTTATTGCAGGTGTGGCCCCCTAGGACCAGTATTTATTATACTATGTGAGGGACACTTTGGACAATGAGGATGTCACTACGGACGATGAAGAACTCCCCGATCTAGAGTGGTTAAACAGACCCCCAGCAAATACAGCGGCTACCCAAACGCCACCAACTACCACAACGCCGGCTACGGAAACAGGAACGCCAGCTACCACACCGCCAACTACAACAACAACAACAGGGATGACAACACTACCACCCTCCTGGGCAGAGGTGGCCCGCCTAAACGAACAGATTAATGAAATGAGGGAAGACATGGATCAAATAGAAGATTCGAAGTGTAAACTACAACAACAACTGCATAAGGAAGAAAGTAAATCAAACTGTAGCGTGTGTACCAACGAGGAAACCATGTACGCCCTATTTCCGTGTGGACATCTATGCCTATGTCGGGAATGCTGGGTAGCCCTAACATGTATAGGGGGGACGTACCACTGCAGTGAAACGGACCAACTCCATTTAAAGATCAAGTGTCCCGTGTGTAGGACGTGGGTGTCCGGAGTGAAGCAAATTTTCCGCTCGTAAAAAAAGTGTCATAACACTTTTCAAAGGCCCTTTTCCAGGCCACCCCATCTTTCCGAAAGCGGAAACTTCTAACTCAAAGCACAAAAACACCAGCTCCCATCACCACACTCAATGAACACTAACACCCATTTTGAATTTTCTACTATTTTTTATTAACACAATAGAATGAACGTGTTCACCACATTAGACTCTGGGTATTGAATTTTTAATACAATTATACGCTATCAAGGCGCTTCAATGAACATAGAATGAACATAGAATGTAGGAATACGATCATGTCTGAATGTTTTCAATGCAACAAGACTTGAAATGTTCAATATTTATACAACAAGACTAACACAGTAGAATGAACGTCTTCACCACAGTAGACTCTGGGTATTGAATTTTAATACAATTATACGCTATCAAGGCGCTTCAATGAACGTAGAATGTAGGAATACGGTAATGTCTGAATGTTTTTCATTGCAACACAAGACTTGAAATGTTCAATATTGATGCAACAAGACTTGTTTGAACTCATCATCGTCTTTCCGCCCCTGGTGCACGTAGATGTAGGTAGCAATCTGTTCACGTGGAATTCTGGGTGGACAGGCAGCTTCCAATGCCAGGGCAATTTGCTCCTCGGTGACGGTCTGTAGTGCCTCAGTGATGAGCGCGTATGATGGTAGTATACTATTGTCCACACACGTATGCGTGTAGGAGACCCCGTCCTTGTTCAGACAGGCTGCACATTGCTGGATACGCAAGTGTCGAATGCGGGGTCTGAGATGATCCAGGAATGTGTCGATGTACTTCTTACAAATATACTCAGACACCTGGTCAGACAGGGCTTCATGAATTACAGCTGTGAGACTCTGCAGCTTCCGCCACGCCATTATTTTCAAGGTGACGCCCTCAGGACAAGGAACATGCTCTTGCGTATCTGACCTGATTTTCCATTTCCGTATATGCACCAGGAGCATGTCGTTGAATGTAGCACAGCTGACAAAGATGTCGTCACCCACATAAAATTTCGCTTCGTCACTCCCCTGGTCGCGAATAACTGCATCGATGGCGTAATCAATGGTCTGTAGTTTTAGCCAGGTGTCGAACGTCAAGGCGATATGCTTAGCTGGTCTGTCGTTAAAGGCCGGTGCGTTAAAATGCACTTCCTCGTCTTTGACACTCACAGTTAAATAGGGTGAGAGCTCCCAAGTGTTCGTGTGGGCTGCCTGGTAGGCCTGCTGGACAATGTCATTGATCTCCTGCACAGACATAGGAAGTTGCACCTCTTCTTCTTTCACTGGCTCAGGCACTTGCTGGGGCACTGGCTGAAGCACTTGCTCAGGTATTTCTAAAGGTGTTAGTCGGGGCCGTTTGGGTCGTGCACCACGTTTGGCAGGTACACCAGACTCTGGGTGCGTACGTTTGCTAGCTGTACGCTCTTCGGTAGTGTCCATGACTAAGATATCATCATCTTGTACATCGTGGGCTTGAAGTAGATCTGCTAGTTCTTCATTTCCCGTCTTCTTCAGCGCCTCCACGAAGGCTAGAAATGCATAGGCGCCACGGCGCAGTAGACCGTCGATGAGAGCTCTGTTTTGTCGTGAAGTGGTGTTCTCCGCCATGATATCTTCGACACCCTGTTTCAGGAGTATGTTTTCCTCCATAAGCAAATCACATAGTTCGGCCACATGCTGCATCTCATCAATCAGGCGAAGGCGGTACTGTTGAAGCTTAACTCGCTGGGATGACTCCATGACTGTGGGCTCAGGCTGGTCAGTAGCTGCTACGGTGTAATAGGCTGGTGAAATTGCACTGGTAAAATGAAAAGCTTCTCCACGTCTCATACAGGCAGGCAGGCAGGCAGGCAGGCAGGCAAGCAGGCAGGCTGGCAGGCTGGTCAGGTAGGTGTGACAGCTCCGTGAGGTAGTGCAATGAATACACCCAACCACTAAAAATCACCCCCTTTTATACGTTTTTCTACAACAATGGCGGTCTAGCCGCCATTTTCGCCGCCATTAGCCACCATTATCCACCATTTTATCTACCATTAGCCGCCATTAGCCGCCATTAGCCGCCATCTTGCCCCATTTTCCCATAGGCAGTCACGTCTTGCCGCCATTAGCCGCCATTTTGGCCGCCATTAGCCGCCATTAACCACCATTTTATTAACCGCCATTTTCCAACATGGCGGACTAGCCGCCATTAGCCGCCATTAGCCGCCATTATCCACCATTTTGCCCTACCATTAGCCACCATTAGTCGCCATTAGCCGCCATCTTGCCCCATTTTCCCATAGGCAGTCACGTCTTGCCGCCATTAGCCGCCATTGGCCGCCATTAGCCGCCATTTTGACCGCCATTAGCCGCCATTTTATTAACCGCCATTTTCCAACATGGCGGACTAGCCGCCATTAGCCGCCATTAGCCGCCATTGTGGGGGAAAACCCCAGTACATCAACACACACATACAAGTCTAGACATGTACAAAGGTCACGTCTCATTCAACCCAACCGGAAGTGACGTCATAGTTACATCCGGGTGAAAGTTGAGTCAATTTGCATGAACACTACTACTGTTGTTTATTTGTAAACGATATCTTGTCGTTTATAGAGGTAATGCAATTAAATTTTGAAATAGGTTTATCATACGTCAGCGCCCGTGTGCATGAATGATGTACGTCTACCATGACGTGCCCCCATGCAGGTGACTACATCCAGCATTATTCCCCCATGTATTCCCCTCACACATCAACAGCTGATATAACATCTCAAATTCTCAAGTCTGTCCTGTCGTTTTGTTTTGATTTCAATTTAGATGTTATTCACTTAATAATATCATCGTTATCTCAATTTTGGAAAGGTACCAAGACAGTTGACTGGGTCAGCTGATTATATGCGGTGATTCCCCTGCCTGTTGCGTGTGACGTAGGCCTGCACACAAAGTTTGGTGGAGTATGGTGGCCGACTGCTGCCACTAGAATTTTTCTGTAAATTCAATAGTTTTCGAATCTATTTTCCTCATCCCTTGTGAATTTTTATTTGCTTTAACTTTTTTTTCCTTTTTAATTTTTTATTTTATATTTTTTTTCTCTTTTCAATTTTTTTTTTCCATTTTCATTTTTTTCGTTTTACTTTGTTTTTGTTTCAGTTTATTTTGTTTTAATTTGCTTTTTTTCGAACAGAAAATAAATTCTACATGTCCGAGAACTGCCAAGCCGATAGCTGCCAATTTCCCAGCATGCTTCATGGCTCGAATTATCTACCTGGTTTGGTTATCTGTGTCAGAGGCGCTAAACTTGTTACAAGACTAGAAACAAATGTGCGATGCAGTGGAAGAGAGATGCAGATCTGGAAAAGCAGTTGCAAACATATGTTGCAAATTTCTGTATCACAGGAGCTCAACTTCAAAAATGTCAGGCACAGAAGCGTGAAAGAAGCTGACAGCAAAAGTGAAAGCAGAACGACCGAAGAAGGATGAAGGTGATAACATTCCTCGTAAAATAAAGGGAAAAGAAATGACCGTTCAACGCCTGTCATGCTCTGTATCTGGGAAAGCCCAGAAATATACAGGAATCGGACCCAGAGAATTCTTGCCGTTTTAACAGCAGCAGCGACAGCGAATTGTCAATGGAGAACATTAAAGGTGCATGCGAACATCATTTTTTTTTGCAAGAGTTATGGATATGGTTGGACATCTTTGCAGGAGAACAGGGACCTTCGTCGCAATTCCCGATATCAAATTGATTCATTTATAGATTCGCTTTATTCCAAGAGGTTCGTCGTCTGATACTTTAACAGAGAATACAGATTTGGAATTGGATGCAATCA
>JAVTVY010000211.1:0-36330 GCA_036873755.1 Hanleya hanleyi
CTTGTGCGTTCATACTGGCATTTATACTTTCATTCATGCATTCATAAATGATGGAATATGAACCAAGACGAATGTCATTATCTTTGCATCAAAAGGATTTTTCAGAGGCTGATTTATTGTATGTATATACTTTCACTTGCATCGCTGTTTGTTACTGTTTAACAAAGCACATCGGTACGTTAAAAATGTATGGTTTCTGCCCGACAGGAGGGGTCGTTATGTATTTTACAAATATTTTGGGGTTGACATCGTCATATTTTTGTTACGGTCAGCGAACCAGGATTTTTTAATCCGGGTAATTGTTCCCATTTCAAAAACAAGGAGGCTTGATCTCTTATTTACTAAAAGAAAATATATTTATAAAAATGGCCCTATTTCATTGCTTAAAAGACTAGACTACAAATTATTTCTGCTTGCATCGCGTACAAAATTCGTCAGTTTTTAACTTCAGTTATAGATGAAGCAAAAACCATTCTTAAGTATCTTGTTACTGTGTAGAAAACATTATTATCTTTCAACTTTGGAACCGGTATAATACAGTCAGTGACGATTTTTTCAAAATGGGGCTCTAAGCAGTGATATTTACAGTGGATATCAATCAGATTTCTTCAGCTGCAAGAGAGATGGGCTGTAGGCAGGGTGACCCGTACCTTTTTTATTCTGGTAGCAGATGTATCGTTCCTGGCGTATTGTATTGTGCTGTTAAAAAGGACGACGGGATAAAAGAACAGCATGAAAAAAAATCTGAGATTAAAGTTCAACAATACGCTGATAACACAACACTCCTCTTGGATGAGGCCGGAAAACCAGTTGAAAATGTTATCGGTCGCTTACATAAATTTTCAGAATGTAGCGGTTTACGGCTGAACGTTGACAAATCTATAGCCGTGTAGATTGATCAAGTGAAGGGAAACTATCTGAAACTTTATCCACATTATAGAATCCACTGGGACCCTGGGATTTCAGTTTATTACACATCTGGTTTAACCCCACAGGATTCTTCAGTCAACCCAGGAGGATTTAAAGTTCTAACAATCTGCTTCAGTACAACTTTGGATGATATAATTAATATGAATTACAAGTGTCTAGTCCGTCATTCATAATTCAGCCGTCGTCCGCCTCTTCTACCAACACTATCACACCAGTCAGCAGTCAGACCACTTGCAGGTTCACCAGTCTTGGTTGTCTGCATTTAGATGTTCCGCGTCCATAATCCAAAGACCTATTCCATATTCCATATAACAGTATTAGCACCAAATTCAAAAAGACAATCATAGTATACATAAACATAGGCTAGTTTCCTGCAATAGAGAAGCGGTCAACAGTTTTCATTGATGCCGACAAGACATCATGATGTTCCAAAAATATAAAAGCCGTATCGCTGATCAGTATTCTTAATCTACAATAATCGTTGTAAAGTCGTCATCTGGAGAATGATGTATCTGGAGAATGATGTATCTGTCACGCTTTGATTGTGACTGTTCATATGAACACCATCAGGATCTTGAAATACATGGGTTCATACGGCCTATTACACTGAGAAATTACGGAGTGCCAAAAGACTGCTTGGAAGCTGGTTCAAATTCAGTCTCACACCAATAGGAAAGGTGAAGATTATCAAAACGGTACTTCTCCCAATTTTTATCCACTTTCAGTGGAACAAAATGGATAAAGAGGTCTCGAGAATTCACTGGATTCTACAAAAAGTTGTTGGAGGTTATTTTTCACCCAATTGGTATCAATATCTGCGATTCAAGCCCACTTATGGTGTCACTGTGATGTCATCAAGTTCAGAAAATGAAGCTCGGTAGATCTGATAAAGGGGGCGAAATTTCAACGTTCCAGGCTCTCCTCGGCAAGGGTTGAATCTTTCGGTAGGAGCCAGGCTCCTAATTTTGAGAAGGCATTCATCAGGTTTGATCTTTAATTTGCCAACTAAGTTAGAAATTGATGTGTGATTCCTCTAGAATTGAGAAGTTAATGCAGGATACAGAGAATATTGTATCCATTAAGTTGATTGCTCTGAGAAGAAAAGGCGCTACACCAGGGATAATTGACTAAAGTAATAACCGAGTTGCTTCATCTTGTTAATGCTGTTAGATTGTATCCGATTGAAAATTTTTATGCATCCCCAACATCCAGGCAAAGACACGACATTGTTAACTTACCTTGGAATTTTAATATTTGTACACGTAAGACCGAACGTATTTTCGTGGATATAATCAATATTACTTGTCGAATTATTGGCATCACTGTGACCATTATCACTATGGCATCACGGTAGCACATCATGGTACGTGAATATCGTTCCATCGGTCTCTGTTTTTCTAAATTTGTGTATGTATATATTTAATGAGGTACATGTATCAATCAGATTACACTTCCAGGCTATCAGTTCAAAGGTCGATATTTCCAAAACTGGGACATATATAAACATTTGTGAAAACGATATTGACTATACCGTGTACAGAAAAAAAACATGCCAAATTGCAGGTGTTTAGGTGGGATATATATCGAGACTTTCATGTGAAACAGGTGGGAAGGCCATGAATGTTATTTGTTATTTGCATACCTCTGTCTAAACCTTAGACTAAGGTGCAAACAGGTTCTCGTCAGCGTTACGGAATATAAAAATACAGAATTCATATTTCTAGTTCTAGAATTTTCGGTCTTCAAGAGGACAGGGGCTTGTGCGCGACGCAAGGTCGTCTGTTGACTCGGGAGATGACGTCTACAAAACCCGTTCCAGATATATAGATTCCAGCTGCAACAGCACCTGAAAAATCCGGGAGAGGCGTTTGCACAGGCCTGTTCGCCCATCCGTATTTCTTCATTGAAATAAATATATTGTTTAAACCATTCCAGCGGCTCGGCTCCGAAATTTCTCGAAGACTTAGAATGGATGACAACAACAACGGATTTCTGATGATATATATAGTTTTTACTATATGCATTTTCATTCTAGCTTACAGCATTTCACGTAGTTTATCTCTATCGGTAGCCTCTACTCATCATATCGGTGGTGATAGAACAGTTTGATTGTATAACTGTAATTTGAGAAACGTCAGACATTCTCTTTTATACTGCCCTAAATGAATGGGTGCAGTGTCAAACTCTCACCACAGCTATGACAACGAGACTGGCTAACTGTCTCCAAACCAAAACATACAAATCAAACTTGGGTTCCATGCAGCACAAGTCTAGTGCATTTACTTATCCACGCCACTAAATCATATGGTTGAATATCGAAGATCGTATCTGACGCCTACTGGAAATATAGTCAAGTAAAATTTCACATAGAAGATAACTGACAGCGCTTGACTCTATAGGTCGTTGGATAGGATGGTTGTATTAATAGGCAGCATTCAGGGCCAAAAACAATTCCGTCATGCCAATTTGTCAGTCTCTAATATAAGATGTACTGCACATAAAGTGAGGAAAATAAAATTGACGAAAGTATGGTAGCTAAGAAATTCCATATTTCACAACGTGGGCGATGGCGTACTTTTGCGCCTTTCATGGCTACCAAGACGTGGGTATGCCTTCTCGGAGGGTTCCCTGCTGCAAATGAAGTTCATCGAGGAGGATTCCTGCCTCCTCAGTCCTGTAATGTCTACAAACATGAACTCGAACATCTCTGTCCAATTTAGAATGTAATGTAACCGGAGTCTCTTTAACCACCTCTTTTACGCTAACGACTTTTGCCTATTAGTCCCTCTGTCAAGGGTCTTCAGAATCCACTTGATATATACGATATTTTTGCGACTGACTATAACACTAAGAAATGCTTACGCATGTGTTTTCGTCCAAATAGAGTTAATGACCTGAAAACACCTTCTGTTAAACTGTGTTACAAGCGTCTGGTCCGTCATTCATAATTCAACCGTCGTCCATTAGAGAATATCCGCGTCCATAATCCAAAGACCTATTCCATATAACAGTATTAGCACCAAGTTCAAAAAGACAATCATAGTGTACATAAACATAGGCTTTTTTCCTGCAAGAGCGAAGCGGTCAACAGTTTTCAATGATGCCGGCAAGACATCATGATGTTCCAAAAATATCAAATTGTAGCCCTGTTTTATAAGTTTCTGCAACAATGCATGTTGTTTCCGTAGAGATTACCAGCCACCTGCTTAGGCAACTGTTCGTGCGAACAGATGAAGACAATATTGGCAGTTCGATGGTATTTAAGTTCAGCGACTAAACTCTCAGCGCCTGTGTGGTCTGTTGCTATGTCTTTGTCTTTTCATATCAATGTGTGTATACCTAACACCCGCGTTTATTTACTTCACCTGTTAGGCAATGCTTATTTATTATTTATTTAACAGTGATTTAGCAGTAGTTTATCTGCGTTTTTACCTAGTTGGATATCCCGCTATAGATGCATTGATCAGACGATGTAGAATCGGCCATACAGTATTAATGCCATCTTTATTCAAAATGTTCCGTTCGAGAACAGACACGTAAATTCCCCCAGGATGGATTCAACATTCAAGTTCTTTGTCATACATTACTGGAAAAATAACGTCGAACTTGAGTACAAGTAAAATTATCATTTCCTATAAATTGCATGTCAGGGCTCGTCCAAACAGTATAACGGGTTCTGCATATATATATATATTCTTATACATTCTCTCAAGTTTCGAGTGTATTTTTCACTCCAGATCAAAGTGAGAGGAAAGGGTTGCGGGCACAAAGGGTGTTGTTCATTCAACATATGAAAGCGGGGTCCATTGCTTCACCCGGTCCCAGCTTCCCACGCCACTGTTGTGTCTTTCCGAAACATTTCCTGAGAGTTCTTGGCACAAACGTATAGAGCCGTAAAACTGACATGGATTTTTTTCTAGCCCCTATTCAGTCGTTATAACGACATAATAAGTCGTTCGAACGACTGAATGAGTCATTCTAACGACAGGGACTAAAAAAAATTGTTCCCATTTCATACACGGCTCCGTGAAATCGTATGCCTTGCAAAGTTTCGTCTCCGGCGGCAATGGTACTATTTGGAAGTGACGCGATGTGAACATCTACTCAGGGTGTGCTATATATGTACATTCCAAAAATAGCGTTAGTTGGCCAGAACAAGTTTATAGTACGTATTTGTTTGTGAAGCATTCACTGAGCGAAAATTAACAACAGGTTAACCGTCTGGAAATGTCTACATCAGAACTAGTTGATAAGAGTGTATATTATGTTTAACCTGAATGCATGTTGTTTCCGTAGAGATTACCGGCCACCTGCTTAGGCAACTGTTCATGCTAACAAGGGGAGCAGGTGAAGACAATAGTTCGATGGTATTTAAAGGTCATCCCAAACGCTCTGAGGTCAAAAATATAAAAAAATAGTCCTTTCGATTCTGAAAATAATGATATTTTTTTCATAATTTTGTGCAGTCTAGTTGGCGAGATATTGCCGTTTGAAAGGTGAAAATCGCTCTCCTGTCAATTCCAGCTGTGACGTCACGGAGGGAAGCCGTCTTGTATTCTCTATGTTAAAGCCGTATACCACAGTCGTATGTAGCTGCTGATTTCTGGAGATTTTCGGAGTATCGGGGCATCATTTTTAAATATGCCGCGACGTTGTGTAGTGGGAGGTTGCAGTTTTACTACAGATGACGGTGTTAGTATTCATTTGTGGCCCAAAGACGAGAAAATCGCTGCAAATTGGACGAAATTTGTACGCAACACGAGAGTGTGGAAAGAGGGCCCGAGCCAGTACTCGTATAATTTGCTCAGCACATTTTGACAGAAAGACATCATTCGAGGACATCTACAGCGTAGCAGTTGAATTCGGGTACAAACCAAAACTAAAGAGAACAGCTATTCCAACTATCAAACGTAAGAACAATCAGAATGTGACGGCAAAGAAATCGGACAAGGAGAATCTATCACGGACATCGGTTGAACGAACCTAGCCTGCAAGCGAGGCCTGGGGCAGGGGGACGGCTGTACATGCCCTGCTCGCTCTCGCGTGGCATTTGTTGCTTGAGCACCTACAGGTTAGACTGGATGAGTCTCTATTTCATATATACACGTTTAACCATTTGTTCCAATGTGTCTTAATGTCTGTATTTGTATGTACAATTTTATTCATTCTATGTATGCGTTTTTAGCCAAATGTTGGCACAAACTTCACGCAAATAAATTATCTAAATTATATATTAAATATACTAAAGTAAATAAATAAAAAACACCAATTGGAGTGAATGGCTGTAGATACAGAAGTGATAATTATACTTTCATAATCCCTTGACATTTGAGATTGTGGGAATATCATTCGATTTCAATTTAATTGAGGTAATTTGTCGAAAATTGAGCAAATGTGAATGCCGATCCACTCACCACGGCTTACTTTTCGCCATGAATGTCAAAAGTTTTTTTATCAAACTATATAATTCTGAAATTGGTATTTCATGGGGATTATGGGAAAACAAACAAAATTCAAGTCGGACGTATATCAGTAGAGTTATCAACAGTTTACTGTCCATACTGCCGAATCCCGGAGTTTATCCCTTCGAAAAGGCTGCCTCGGTCAGTAACAACAATAACAACACAGCTGTGCTCGTTCGTTACATCACAGAATCGTTCTACATTCAATACAGTTTGAAATATATGGACATTTGGTCTTATAGATAACGATAGTAAAGTTTCAAGTCAAGTTGCATACCAATCTGTATTCAACAAACGACCTCTCCGAATCCTGTCGTCGTCGTCGAGTTCCACGTTGTCAGAATGGTTCTCACTGTCAGAATCGGAGACGTACGGCTCAAATTGATAGGGCTGAATTCCGTCGTTGGTCGTCAAACTGTTATTTTGCCCGTCATCATCCTCCTCTTGATCTATTTCATCTTCTTGGTGAAAAATATTTCCATCCAAGGAGCTGATATCGCTTGAATCGACATCTGAATCGGAGCTCTGACTGCATTCGCTTTCCATGTTATCCGCCATTTTTTCTCAGGCAAGTTCCCTCTGTGACGTCATCAAACCCAGCTGTGAAACTGAATAAGCCCACTTTGCTCCCATATTACGTGTGTTTATGATCAGATAAGATTTTTTTCAATATTTTTTTCATACAAAGTGCAGTATGAACTATGATTATTAAGCCTTTTTAGACCAAAAAAAAATCCGTTTGGGATGACCTTTAAGTTCATCGACTAAACTCTCAGTGCCTGTGTGGTCTGTTGCCGCGTTCGATGGTATTTAAGTTCATCGACTAAACTCTCAGTGCCTGTGTGGTCTGTTGCCACGTCATTGTCTTTTCATATCAGTGTGTGTATACCTGACACTCGCGTTTATTTACTCCACCCGTTAGGCAGTGCTAATTTATTATTTATTTAACAGTGATTTAGAAGGAGTTCCTCTACGGTTTTACCCAGTTGGATATCCCGCTACAGATGATTTGATCCCGGTGTCAGTGTGTTACATTGTAGGTCTTCTGGTATGACACTGCGTGTTCAGAGTTTCTTATGCTGCACGTCTGTTGTACATGAAAGATCCACAAATACAAATACCAGGAATGAAACAAAAAATTCGACTGTATTCGCATCTCGAATGGCAGTCATTATAGGTGCTACGGCTTACCAGGACGGCTGCTCGAAAACTAGATTCCTTTGGACTCGAGAAGAGTATCTTCTTGGCATTCAAGTTGCTATTTGTAATTTTATAGTTATGGCGTCCTGTGTCCCAAAGTGTTCCATCTAATCCTGAACCCGAAAAGCTTTTTGATAACGGGTAAAGCTCTACACCGGACAGGGATTTATCCATCTTCATTTTATCCAGCCAATTTCTACGTTCCCACTTCGAAGTGGGAACGTAGAAATTGGCTGGATAAAATGAAGATGGGATTTATCGAACTAATACATACATTGTACGATAAAGGTTAACATTGCAGTAATATCGAGCGTGAAATCGTTGGACTGTTGCAATCCGTTTTGTAAATCGGTTAACTTCGCATAAAGATTCAACCAGTTTCGTCCAAATTGTGACAAAACGAGATAAAGGCTGTATGCAGCCAACCGTTTTGTCCAAATTACGACATCTCATAACGAGTTTGCCCGTTTTCTTCTATTTGCTCAGGGCCATTTTATTAACATTGCATACTACCAATCTAGGTAAACCAAGATGGTATGTCAGGGGAATACCATGCATCTAGTGGACCCGCTATGAAAAATTGCGAGTTGTTTGCCGGTGTTCTCCGAGATCACAAAATAAGTCAATCACCGTAATTCTGCCAATTCAGCGTGACGGTGATTGGCGTTTCGTTCATGGATATTTAAAAAATTTTCGTAAGACGGTCTTTTTTATATTCCCGGCCGCCTGATAAAAAGAGACTATTCTGCGAGAGCAATCCTTTAAACTTTCTGAAAAGAACGTTTACCATAATCCGTGTCTAGAAATGATGCCTTATTTGGACACTGTTTCACTATAATTATTTTCTATATTGGTCCGCGTGCCCATGTGGCGTAGGGCTTTGTTTTAAAGCCGTTTCTCCCTGATTGGCTATTGTAGTTTGAAATTCGCACGGTATTTATATAGCACTGTTGTCAGATATAATACTATTAGTTATACGTCGCCCTTCCGGGGTAATACGGGATGAGATTTGGTTTCTCTCGCCATATTTTTCCGAGGCGCAGCCGAGGAAAAATATGGCGAGAGAAACCAAATCTCATCCCGTATTACCCCGGAAGGGCGATGTATAACGAATTTATCATATCTCAGAGCATTAAGAATCACTTTGGACTTCAAGGCCGACATAGTGGAACGGACTTCGATCGGACTTGCATTGGTTTCAGAACGATCCACAGCATGCACCGGAAAAAATGAACACAAAGACAAATGTATCATTTTTACAATCCTCATCTTTAAAACGTACTAAGGGAGGAGCAAAGATAACGATAACATATACTGTAATCCGTGAACAATGAACCCGGTTTCCGTGTGAAATACCGGTGGGCTTCGGTGATAAAGAATGAACAATCTAACTTCAAATTCAGCTTCATCTCTTATGTTCTATTCTGAAAATCAGAAACGTATAAAATACTGGAACATTAAGCTTAATCTCAATTTCATATTTAATATTTAATAGCCATCGACGAGTATAATATCTAGATTATATACCTTTTGTTAATAAATACATCGAAAGACCCGTTCCGGATTCACATCTGTTAGATATGTAAGTTTCAAATACACGTGTGAACTGCTACATTTCCATTCTGTCTATAATTCAACACCGTGTCACTCGACAGTGTCACTTGTGTCATGTTTCCATAACATCACACAGGAGAAGGACCAACATGAACTGACTTAAATTTACAGTTCGAGAGAAAAATCGGAAAAATCAAACTGTCCTGCACAATTTGGCAGAAGTATAGGTATTTGCTTCATTTTCGCACGATGATGTTGATTGCATTTATTGTGCAGTTATTGAACATTGGCGCTGAGGGATTTGCGGCGACCAGGATAGCTGTGGGAATGTCACACGATGTGGGCGGACAGCGGTGCTGTCGAATTCACAAAACAGCTGATTAAGATCAAAATCAAAGTCGTCGGCATGGCCTTCTGCTCGTACATCCTGGGTGTGTAACACGGCCGACGTGGTATCATTTGACGTGGGTGCAGGGTACTGAGAAGATGATGTCACAGTTTCTGCAGGATGGGGTTTGACAAGAACATTTACTGGAAGTGTATGCGTACCGGTATTCGTCTTTCGGGTTGACCCCATCGTGTCAGGAAAGGCTACTGACGCAACCGTGTGGCCCATTTGCAGTTTCTCGCCATCACTTACTCGCTGGTAAACCGACAGCGACGAGACAGATCTGTGACCTGTGACAGCCATTATTTGAGATGCTGAATAGTTGTTTCTACCAAGGATGGTGATGCCGGTTGCTCGTATACTGTGGTTAGTGTATGGTTCAGAAAGTTTCAGACGAGTGCCCAGGTTGGTCATGAAGGCTGCCAAGAGGTGTTTCCCAATAGGTTTGTTATAATACCAAACTTTATCGTCGTCGAGGAAACTATCAACCGGGTACTGCCACAAGCGATCACATTTCGGATGGAGTCTGGAGATATAACTTTCGAATGAAGCAACAGGACAGAACGGGGAACCTTCTTCTTCAGGCATGAATCCGGTAACACCCTCTTTTTGCTGGGCCCGGCGATTTTTTGTGAGTTCATCCTCCTTTTTTTTCACATACCTCTGCCCAGTTTTCGGGTCCCGCTTGATGATGAATGTGTTTTTTGTCATCTTTTCCATATTCTCCACTCCCCTTCTAAAGAAGAACAGACGTACATCGAACTGAACTTTATTTGCAAGCCCAGTTGGGGTTTTGGGGACATGAGAACAGACTTGTAGAGTTTACAACGATCGGACTCGTTTATGGGCTCATAATGATCGGTGTCGCCTTTTCCAGATGCCTTCAACTCTGCAAGTGCGGTTTTGAAGCACTCGTTGGCTTCATTAAACTCCGAATTTCTAATCAAATCAAAAGTTTTCAAATACGGTGGGGCCTTCAGGTAACGATTCAGAGAATGTCGAAAGTTTTCGAGAGTGGATGTTTTGTACAATTCTCCATCTTGTTTTCGGGCATCCAAATAAAAATGACTGAGTACCTCTGCTAACCTCTCGGCCGAGAATCCTTCGAATTCTTCACTCTGTCCCTTCTCTTTCAGGTAATACTTCAAAGTTCTGGCGGACAATTTGTTCGATTTTTTTGTGTTGCTGGGAATAATATTAGCCCGCTTTTCAACAACTTCATCGTCCGTGTGAGACGCGAAACGTTTGCCTGATTCAGCCATTTTGTTTAGCAGACGATGGAATCTAGTGAACACCTGTTCGTTGCCCTTGGCGACGGGGGTATACGATATATATTCGACCAGCAAGTTGACAATACAGCATCACACATGAGGTCTGTCAGCCAATCAAAAGTCTACATGCTTCTCTGAGATATGATAATCTGTGATATATCTGAGTTTTACTGAGTTTGGGCATGCTACATGTACTTGCAATATCATCGGAATGATTTTGAATATCCTTGACACCTACACAGATGACCCAGATTCCCCGAATTAACTCAATGAATCTCTCCATTATGCATATGGAGATGACAGCGGTGTTTTAAATGATATTCAGTTACTTTTTACTACTGTACTTAGATGACTATGTAGGAATGTTAGAGCTTCCACTGATATCCAAGGTAATTTTTTGCAGAATTTTTGGCACCGAATTATATTAATTAGTTTTTCATATACGAAGAAGTTTAAGGTGCTTCAAATTATTTTATATGTCATTCCCCCTTCTGTAGAAATTAATTGTCCTACACTTGTTTTTATCCCATACAGACATGAGTTATATCAACAAATCATTTGAGGCTAATAATCTGTGTAGGTTTGGAAGTGCTATTTTCTACCTGAACGTAATTTGCCTTCCCAGCCGAAATCGGCTAACGTCTTATTTTTACACAAAATAGGTCAGCATCGGTCATAAGTCTTCATTGAAATAGTCCTAGCCCTCTTTATCGCAAAATTCTCTTTTGGATTAAACGGATGTATGCAGTGTTTCCCTTTTCATAATTGGACAAAATGCAAACGGATTTCATCACTGGACTTATATGTGGTATTTCTCCGTAAGGAACCGGACTGAATGACAAAGACAAGACGACCGACTTAATGTTAACTATGAAGATAGGAAAACGACACTTTCATCACATTTGATCACGTGATCATTTAAATGTGATCTCCATTTTGAAGAGAAGCCAGATTCTCTCATACTGCATGTGGATTGATTTTCAGAATGGCATCTGGTAATAGCCTGAAAACCGCATGGTAACCAACACAGAAAGATAATTCTAGGTTTGTAACTATTTGTTCATTTTCCCCTTTTGTGTTCTTCTTTTCCTTGGAGCTATATTAGATTAACATAACCATCTCTGTACATTATCGACACATTGTAACGATTGCATATCATTGGCATACGAAATTGGGGGAATTTTTAGACAAATATATTCACTAAAAAGTAATTTTGCACCCCAGACCAAAGTGAGGGGGAAGGGTTGCGGGCACAAAGGGTATTGTGCATTCTACACTTGAAAGTGGGGGGGTCAGTGCCCCACCACGGATACCGGTTCCCCACGCCATAGCATACCTAAGAGTTTGGCACAAACGTATACCTTGCAGTTTCGCCTACGATGGCAAAGGTACTATTTGGAAGTGACAGATGTAAACTCCTACCCAGAATGTGCTGTACGTACATTCCAACTCTGTACGTACATTCCAACTCGCGTTGGGCAGAACAACTTTATAATGCTTTGTTTGTTATCCATTCACTGAGGAGCAAATTAACAACAGGTTAACAAGCTGGCAACGCCTGCATCGAAACTAGTTGATAAGAGCATGGAGGTAGAAATATTTTTAAAAATTCTGTTTCTACCTTCATGATAAGAGTGTATATTATGTTTCACTTGGATGCATGTTGTTTCCTTCGAGATTACCGGACACCTGCTTGGGCAACTGTTCGTGCTAACAAGGGCAGCAGATGAAGACAATATTGGCAGTTAACCGTTCGATGGTATTTAAGTTCAGCGATCAAACTCTCAGTGCCTGTGTGGTCTGTTGCCACGTCTTTGTCTTTTCATATCAGTGTGTGTATACCTGACACTCGAGTTTATTTACTCCACCTGTTAGGCAATGCTAATTTATTATTTATTTAACAGTGATTTAGAAGTAGTTCCTCTACGGTTTTACCCAGTTGGATATCCCTCTATAGATGAACTGATCCCGGTGTCAGTGTGTTACGTTGGAGGTCTTCTGGTATGACACTGCGGGTTCAGAGTTTCTTATGATGTACGTCTGTTGTACATGAAAGATCCACAAATAGAAATACCAGGAATGAAACAAAAAATTCGGCTGTATTCGCATCTCGAATGGCAGTCATTATAGGTGCTACGGTTTACCAGGACGGCTACTCGAAAACTAGATTCCTTTGGACTCGAGAAGAGTATCTTCTTGGCATTCTGATTTCAAGTTGCTATTTGTAATTGTATAGTTATGGCGTCCTGTGCCCAAAAATGTTCCATCGAATCATGAACCCCAAAAGCTTTCTGATAATGGGTAAAGCTCAGAACTTATACATAAGATAAAGGCTAACATTACAGTAATTTCGAGCGTCAAATCATTGGACTGTTTCAATCCGTTTTGAAAAACGTAGCAATCGGTTAACATTGCATAATAATTCAACAAGTTTCGTCCATTTGAAAAAAACGTATTGGACACTGCATACAGTCAACCGTTTTTTTACAAATTAAGACATCGAGAAACATCGAGAAATCAATATCCTTGCCTTGAGTGAGCACAGGTTCCTGTTGAGAAGCAACACAAACTTGATAATATATGTGATGTCTAGCACTGTTATATCACTTGTCTTTGTTGCACCATGTGAGCCTCATGTCTGTGTCTTGCGTTCTGTCCTCAGTGTTTTATAGGGTGGATGGAGGGTGGATGGTTCCATGCTGCTTCAAATATTTCTTCTTTGAGGTAGCAGGAACGCAACTTGGCTGGGTGGTGCTTAGTTGGTTCGTCGCGATATAGCTGAAATATTGTTGAAAGCGACGTTAAATTCTATTGACTCACTCACTAACACACTCAATATCCTTCTCACATACACAAATGACCTAGATACCCCAAATTAACTCAATGATTCTCTCCCATACGCATATGCAGATGACAACGGTGTTTCAAATGATATCCAATTAGTTTTGCATAGTTACATGACTATGTCGAAATGTTAGAGTTCCAACTGATATTCTAAGGTAGTTTTATGCCGATTTTTGGGCACCAAATTATATCAATTATTTTCTCATTATAAGCTCCTGATCCGTCATTCATAATTCAGCCGTCATCTATTAAAGAATATCCGCGTCCATATTCCAAAGACCTTTTCCATATTCCATATAACCAAGAAGATTAAGGTACTCCAGATTATTTTATATATCATTCTTCCTTCTGTACACTTACTTGCCCTACACTACATTATTTCAACAGTCACAATCAAAGCGTGACTTAGATACATCATTCTCTGGATGACGACTTTACAACGATTATTATGGATTAAGAATACTGATCAACGATACGGATTTTATATTCTTGGAACATCATGATGTCTTGTCGGCATCACTGAAAGCTGTTGACCGCTTCTCTCTTGCAGGAAACTAGCCTATGTTTATGTATACTATGCTTGTCTTTTGAATTTGGTGTTAATACTGTTATATGGAATATGGAATAGGCCTTTGGATTATGGACGCGGATATTCTTCAATAGACGACGGCTGAATTATGAATGACGGACTAGACGCTTGTAATTTATCTCTTACTGACGTAACTAGGCAGCTTTGTTGTAAGCAAATTAATGAGATAAAATGAGATATCATTTTAGGCCCTATACAATCTGTAACACGGGCTATACGGGATATTTTTAACAGTAATATCCAAGGACACATTGTAACGCAACTGAAGTATTTCGGAGAAAAGGAGAGAGCTACCACATACTACGCAGCTGTGTTGTAGCTAACGTATCAACATTGTCATACGCCATACGTCTTCGTCGATTGATAAGTGGCATGTGTTTGGCACACTTCAAGTATTCATTAACAACAACACAAGCAAACACGTCTGTCACTATATAACTTAGCACACAAACGGTCGACCTGTGAGTGAAGAGCCCCTTGATCAGCTGTAAACGATGATGCCGCCGCTGTTCTGGTGTACTATAACCTGACAGATGCCGAGACGTATTTACACTTGTGATGCTCGGGTCTACGGGAGGCGCAAACCCTCAGAAACACAATCCACTGGTATGCCAAGTAGAACGCACAAAGGAACAGGCTATTAAAATAAGCTCTCTACTCAAACAAAGAGAATGTACAGTTCCGTATGGCAAGCCAAAGTGCTTTTTATTCGAGAAATTCCGATATCGGGAATTGAATTCCCGATATCGGAATTAAAATTTCCGATATCGGAAATTCATGACCTTCAATTTCCGATATCGAAAATTGAATTCTCGATATCGGAAATTCAATTTCCGATAACGGAAATTGCAATTCCCGATATCGGAAATTAGAATTTTCGATATCGGAAATTGCCACGGTTTCGTACAAAGTGGTCCCTCCCTAATTTTATAATAAGGAAGATCGCCCGATTTTGACAGCAAGGTAATTCTTCTTACCTATCTACTAACTGATATCTATAGTATCACCCTGCTGGACGTATCCATTTCTCCAAACGAGGATATAACAATTGCTTGTTGATCGCACCCACTCGCCACTACAGAGTTAATCGTGTCCGGAATTGAATATCTGGAGGACCAAAATCCGCACTTTTTCTGGAAGCGAAAATCTTGATTCCTCTATGGCGATAAAATTTTACAAAAAAACGAGTAGGTCGACCCCCTATTTTTTTCGCCATATTAAATTGTCCTTTGGACGGGAAACACTTTAACATACATAAAAAGAAAATCATTTCATGTTTTCCAGAAAAAGTTGAAGAAGGGCTAAGGAGGATTGCACGTCTTTCCTTTTCAATTTCAATAGCTCACAAGTCCCCTGAAATAATGGCACGAGTGTGCCCATTTAGAAAATATATACGTTTACAAGGTTTTTGTTAAAGATTTTACATCTATTTATGGTCGAAGATCCGAACCCATGCCTGTTTTTAGCCGCACATCATTTAGGTTTCAGATTCAGATTCAGATTCAGATTTAGGTGTGGAATGCACCCCTAGGTTTTGTAAAGCTTTCAGGCTTTCATTTCCGATATAGGAAATTCGGTGACAATTTCCGATATCGGAAATTCGGTGACAATTTCCGATATGGGAAATTCTATTTCCGATAACGGAAATTGAATTCCCGATATCGGAAATTGAATTCCCGATATGGGAAATTCTATTTCCGATATCGAAAATTGTCACTGAATTTCCGATATCGGAAATTCTAATTCCCGATATCGGAAATTCTATTTCCGATATCGGGAATTGCAATTTCCGATATCGGGAATTGAATTCCCGATATCGGAAATTCGGAATAAAAAGCACTTTGGCTTGCCATAGTTCCGCAATATGTTTAAGCAAGACAGTCTAGCGCACTTCAAGTACCATTGAGGCATTGACATGTACGGGGAAGGACCTATAATAAACAGCAGAAATAGATTCCCGTCCGGTTGTTTGAAACAAAAATACTGAAAAATGCTTAGTATGTTCAATAACTATGAACCAGACAACGAACTGATATTTCGAAGAAACCCGGATCGACGGTTGTCCTTAACATTTTAACCAATGTTATATCTTGTCCTCACTACTTGCGTTATTCATTTCCTCAACCTACCATCGGCTTTGGGCGGTTTTAGATACAAATAATTCAGAGCGATGAATACGCCATTACTCATGTGCTCAATACGCCATTCGCCAAATACATGCCGTTACGCTTGAGCGACGTGCACTATGTTTCGCTTGCCGGCTTCTAAAAAGTCGCAAATAATAACTAGATTAATTTCCATGCCTTTTTCTTCATTGTGTTAAGACTTAATCAGCATATGTGTTCTTTTCAATTTTCATTCAGGCATGTTTGAAATTGGTGCTACCTGTAGTACGGAGTTGATAATCCGATTATCCGGATTTTTTTTGTGGACAACGGCTGAGTATTGAATGTCAGATACGAGGCCTATAGCGCATCTTCATTCTTCACCATCAGATACCATGTGGAAGTGTGAGGCGAAGTACAATAAGGATATGTGTAAGTTGGGAGCGTAACGGCTCTAACCTGGAGCGTTCATCGTATATTGTAATCGAAAGCCGTCCTTTAATTCCGCTTAAGCCGGTGCTAGGAGCCGTGTGGATACTTCATAGTCCCCACATGAACAACTGCAATAAAAGCGCGGCTGAGATACTAATGCTGCGTCCGAGAATCCACGGTATTCTCGGGTCTGAATGTTAGGTGTCGAAACATACATAAAAAGAAAATCATTTCATGTTTTTCAGAAAAGTTGAAGGGCTAAGGAGGATTGCACGTCTTTCCTTTTCAATTTCAATAGCTCACAAGTCCCCTGAAATAATGGCACGAGTGTGCCCATTTAGAAAATATATACGTTTACAAGGTTTTTGTTAAAGATTTTACATCTATTTATGGTCGAAGATCCGAACCCATGCCTGTTTTTAGCCGCACATCATTTAGGTTTCAGATTCAGATTCAGATTCAGATTCAGATTTAGGTGTGGAATGCACCCCTAGGTTTTGTAAAGCTTTCAGGCTTTCATTTCCGATATAGGAAATTCGGTGACAATTTCCGATATCGGAAATTCGGTGACAATTTCCGATATGGGAAATTCTATTTCCGATAACGGAAATTGAATTCCCGATATTGAATTCGATATCGGAAATTGAATTCCCGATATCGGAAATTGAATTCCCGATATGGGAAATTCTATTTCCGATATCGAAAATTGTCACTGAATTTCCGATATCGGAAATTCTAATTCCCGATATCGGAAATTCTATTTCCGATATCGGGAATTGCAATTTCCGATATCGGAAATTAGAATTTCCGATATCGGGAATTGAATTCCCGATATCGGAAATTCGGAATAAAAAGCACTTTGGCTTGCCATAGTTCCGCAATATGTTTAAGCAAGACAGTCTAGCGCACTTCAAGTACCATTGAGGCATTGACATGTACGGGGAAGGACCTATAATAAACAGCAGAAATAGATTCCCGTCCGGTTGTTTGAAACAAAAATACTGAAAAATGCTTAGTATGTTCAATAACTATGAACCAGACAACGAACTGCTATTTCGAAGAAACCCGGATCGACGGTTGTCCTTAACATTTTAACCAATGTTATATCTTGTCCTCACTACTTGCGTTATTCATTTCCTCAACCTACCATCGGCTTTGGGCGGTTTTAGATACAAATAATTCAGAGCGATGAATACGCCATTACTCATGTTCTCAATACGCCATTCGCCAAATACATGCCGTTACGCTTGAGCGACGTGCACTATGTTTCGCTTGCCGGCTTCTAAAAAGTCGCAAATAATAACTAGATTAATTTCCATGCCTTTTTCTTCATTGTGTTAAGACTTAATCAGCATATGTGTTCTTTTCAATTTTCATTCAGGCATGTTTGAAATTGGTGCTACCTGTAGTACGGAGTTGATAATCCGATTATCCGGATTTTTTTTGTGGACAACGGCTGAGTATTGAATGTCAGATACGAGGCCTATAGCGCATCTTCATTCTTCACCATCAGATACCATGTGGAAGTGTGAGGCGAAGTACAATAAGGATATGTGTAAGTTGGGAGCGTAACGGCTCTAACCTGGAGCGTTCATCGTATATTGTAATCGAAAGCCGTCCTTTAATTCCGCTTAAGCCGGTGCTAGGAGCCGTGTGGATACTTCATAGTCCCCACATGAACAACTGCAATAAAAGCGCGGCTGAGATACTAATGCTGCGTCCGAGAATCCACGGTATTCTCGGGTCTGAATGTTAGGTGTCGAAACATACATAAAAAGAAAATCATTTCATGTTTTTCAGAAAAGTTGAAGGGCTAAGGAGGATTGCACGTCTTTCCTTTTCAATTTCAATAGCTCACAAGTCCCCTGAAATAATGGCACGAGTGTGCCCATTTAGAAAATATATACGTTTACAAGGTTTTTGTTAAAGATTTTACATCTATTTATGGTCGAAGATCCGAACCCATGCCTGTTTTTAGCCGCACATCATTTAGGTTTCAGATTCAGATTCAGATTCAGATTTAGGTGTGGAATGCACCCCTAGGTTTTGTAAAGCTTTCAGGCTTTCATTTCCGATATAGGAAATTCGGTGACAATTTCCGATATCGGAAATTCGGTGACAATTTCCGATATGGGAAATTCTATTTCCGATAACGGAAATTGAATTCCCGATATCGGAAATTGAATTCCCGATATCGGGAAATTCTATTTCCGATATCGAAAATTGTCACTGAATTTCCGATATCGGAAATTCTAATTCCCGATATCGGAAATTCTATTTCCGATATCGGGAATTGCAATTTCCGATATCGGGAATTGAATTCCCGATATCGGAAATTCGGAATAAAAAGCACTTTGGCTTGCCATAGTTCCGCAATATGTTTAAGCAAGACAGTCTAGCGCACTTCAAGTACCATTGAGGCATTGACATGTACGGGGAAGGACCTATAATAAACAGCAGAAATAGATTCCCGTCCGGTTGTTTGAAACAAAAATACTGAAAAATGCTTAGTATGTTCAATAACTATGAACCAGACAACGAACTGATATTTCGAAGAAACCCGGATCGACGGTTGTCCTTAACATTTTAACCAATGTTATATCTTGTCCTCACTACTTGCGTTATTCATTTCCTCAACCTACCATCGGCTTTGGGCGGTTTTAGATACAAATAATTCAGAGCGATGAATACGCCATTACTCATGTGCTCAATACGCCATTCGCCAAATACATGCCGTTACGCTTGAGCGACGTGCACTATGTTTCGCTTGCCGGCTTCTAAAAAGTCGCAAATAATAACTAGATTAATTTCCATGCCTTTTTCTTCATTGTGTTAAGACTTAATCAGCATATGTGTTCTTTTCAATTTTCATTCAGGCATGTTTGAAATTGGTGCTACCTGTAGTACGGAGTTGATAATCCGATTATCCGGATTTTTTTTGTGGACAACGGCTGAGTATTGAATGTCAGATACGAGGCCTATAGCGCATCTTCATTCTTCACCATCAGATACCATGTGGAAGTGTGAGGCGAAGTACAATAAGGATATGTGTAAGTTGGGAGCGTAACGGCTCTAACCTGGAGCGTTCATCGTATATTGTAATCGAAAGCCGTCCTTTAATTCCGCTTAAGCCGGTGCTAGGAGCCGTGTGGATACTTCATAGTCCCCACATGAACAACTGCAATAAAAGCGCGGCTGAGATACTAATGCTGCGTCCGAGAATCCACGGTATTCTCGGGTCTGAATGTTAGGTGTCGAAACATACATAAAAAGAAAATCATTTCATGTTTTTCAGAAAAGTTGAAGGGCTAAGGAGGATTGCACGTCTTTCCTTTTCAATTTCAATAGCTCACAAGTCCCCTGAAATAATGGCACGAGTGTGCCCATTTAGAAAATATATACGTTTACAAGGTTTTTGTTAAAGATTTTACATCTATTTATGGTCGAAGATCCGAACCCATGCCTGTTTTTAGCCGCACATCATTTAGGTTTCAGATTCAGATTCAGATTCAGATTTAGGTGTGGAATGCACCCCTAGGTTTTGTAAAGCTTTCAGGCTTTCATTTCCGATATCGGAAATTCGGTGACAATTTCCGATATGGGAAATTCTATTTCCGATAACGGAAATTGAATTCCCGATAACGGAAATTGAATTCCCGATATCGGAAATTGAATTCCCGATATCGGAAATTGAATTCCCGATATGGGAAATTCTATTTCCGATATCGAAAATTGTCACTGAATTTCCGATATCGGAAATTCTAATTCCCGATATCGGAAATTCTATTTCCGATATCGGGAATTGCAATTTCCGATATCGGGAATTGAATTCCCGATATCGGAAATTCGGAATAAAAAGCACTTTGGCTTGCCATAGTTCCGCAATATGTTTAAGCAAGACAGTCTAGCGCACTTCAAGTACCATTGAGGCATTGACATGTACGGGGAAGGACCTATAATAAACAGCAGAAATAGATTCCCGTCCGGTTGTTTGAAACAAAAATACTGAAAAATGCTTAGTATGTTCAATAACTATGAACCAGACAACGAACTGATATTTCGAAGAAACCCGGATCGACGGTTGTCCTTAACATTTTAACCAATGTTATATCTTGTCCTCACTACTTGCGTTATTCATTTCCTCAACCTACCATCGGCTTTGGGCGGTTTTAGATACAAATAATTCAGAGCGATGAATACGCCATTACTCATGTGCTCAATACGCCATTCGCCAAATACATGCCGTTACGCTTGAGCGACGTGCACTATGTTTCGCTTGCCGGCTTCTAAAAAGTCGCAAATAATAACTAGATTAATTTCCATGCCTTTTTCTTCATTGTGTTAAGACTTAATCAGCATATGTGTTCTTTTCAATTTTCATTCAGGCATGTTTGAAATTGGTGCTACCTGTAGTACGGAGTTGATAATCCGATTATCCGGATTTTTTTTGTGGACAACGGCTGAGTATTGAATGTCAGATACGAGGCCTATAGCGCATCTTCATTCTTCACCATCAGATACCATGTGGAAGTGTGAGGCGAAGTACAATAAGGATATGTGTAAGTTGGGAGCGTAACGGCTCTAACCTGGAGCGTTCATCGTATATTGTAATCGAAAGCCGTCCTTTAATTCCGCTTAAGCCGGTGCTAGGAGCCGTGTGGATACTTCATAGTCCCCACATGAACAACTGCAATAAAAGCGCGGCTGAGATACTAATGCTGCGTCCGAGAATCCACGGTATTCTCGGGTCTGAATGTTAGGTGTCGACGAATACTTTCCTGTAGAGTCATATGGTTGCTTTTTAGTCACCAGACGTCGTCAATTTTCCCCACCTCTTGCGTATCGCTGCAATTTACTCCGTCTGGAGACGTTTCCACGTGGTATGCATCCAATATAAGTCATCGACGCAAATTTCTCATTTTACTTTGTAGTATTTACCCACACGAACTGATCTGCACTTCAGCCAATTTTCACACGCATTCATCATGAAGGTATGAGATGCAATCATTAAAGCAATGTTTGTTTTGCATTGGACTTAAACTTCCGAACGTTCGAAACTTCCACTCGACGCTCGCCTAGACGACACCTTTCTTCACTACTGGTCGCCAGTGAACTCACGTAGAACGTAATTGTCCCGCCCAAACCTGACGAACGAATCCGTGCAACTGCATTTTCATCAGACGAAACTGGTTTTAGAATAAAGCACATGACAAAAGGTCCGCTAATATAGAAGTAAAATCGTGAGGGACCATTCATGCTGTCCATTGTTTCCATTGTTTATTTCTGTTCTGGACCAGTTTACAGGGAACGTGAGAGTGATATGGGCATCGCAAGATGAACGCTACGATATCTGTAATGACCAGTGAATGTGTGCTACAACATGTAATGGGTAGACAGCGCGATATCTATGTAATCTTTCTTGCTTATATTTCAAGAAATATGAGTGAATATGGCGAATGAGGATTACTGGGCAGCACGAATGGATATGGTACATTTCACATGTATATATATTCAGGGATTAATATTCACTCAAGGATATAAAGTTTAGACTCTCACCGTCATGACCGTTGTACAAATTAGCATCCATAGCCTAGTTCTCGAGAATGACATGTCTGAATATAATTGTTGGTAATTCAACAAGCCTTGTATATCAATTATGTACAGTAATGGTGCGACCTGATTACTATATCAGTGATATTTTAGATATCCCACTTTTAGCCATGATGAAATCTCCGAAATACATACAGTACATGTCAGTACATTTGTCTGTGGGGTCATATGACTTCTTGTCAGTATGCCGACATCGTTTTCCGTCATCCTTTTAATGTTGCGTTTAATTAATTTAATGTAATGGTGTTACAGTGTAAGACAGGGTATCTCAGCCTATTAAAATGCATCCTTGGAGATCGGAGATCCTCTGCCAATTCTCATATCTAACTCAGCTAAAGTTTGCCTTCATTCGACGAGAAGGTATCAGACCATGCTTGTTTTCTTTCGGACTATTTTGCCTTTTGCCCATCGAGCTGTCATCCGATGGTCCATTTTCGATATTTTGTTGGGGCATAACTAAGCTTTCTGACCGGGTATGCCATTAGTAGCAAGGGAATAGTGGGAGTATCTTTATTTGGGATGTGTCCAGCAGATTTATTACATAACAAGGAAGGACAATTATTGGTGTCGTCTAACATGTGGGAAATAATTAGTTTGCACATTTCTTGCGAATAATTACTTGAATCCGTGTCTTAGAGTTGTATCCGGTTCTGACCAAACAACTATGTCGATCGTCTTATTTTTCTAAACAGCTGTCTTTCATTTATTTTATGTGTTTACTTGTTTAGTTCATTACATATTCAACAGGGCAGAATATTCCCTAATAGACTTCGGAAAACCCCATATACACAATTATATATTAAAAATATATAATTCATACATTTAAATGGCTTACGCAATGAGATAAAACATAACTGCGAAAATAATAATATTGTTATAACACGATTTACTTCATCAAATATCGATCCCCATCACATTGTCTGGTGCTAAACAATACAAATTAACCCATGAAGCTTTCTTTGCTTTCATCATATTACACAATTATGAATATACACATTATTAAGAAAGTTAATACTATTATTTACACCAGAGGTCTACCTTAAAAAGTGAATACAGATCAGTGATATGGATTTGACAGAAGGAACATTTTGGAGACTGTTAACTGCTTCTCTCTTGCAAGAAACCAGCTTGATGTAGAAACAACATACATTTATTTATATCTTGCCTGCTTGAATATCGGTGTTAATATTGTCTGAGGATATAGGTCTTTCGATTATGGACGCTGAATTCTTCATGGACGAGGGTTAACTACTAAATGTCACAGATGAAGCTTGTATTCGGAAATACTTGCCGAAGGGCGGTGGTTCTCTCCGGGTGCTCCGGCTTCCTCCACCAACCAAACTGACTGTCACCATATGAGTGAAACAAACTTGAGTGTGACATTAAGCCAAATTCCCTCCCCCCCCCCCTTGTATTCGGAAATGTGAGTATGATTTCGACCATCGTAGGCCCAGTTAATTTCATAATAATAAACAGTTCAATCTTCAAATTTCATTGAGGAATATTTTTAAGGCCTCTTCAATGTCATAGATATTTGGCAGGGCGGTGAACGATTGACGTGCACCAGGCCTGATTATCGAGTATTCTACCACACCCCATGTGTTTTACCAAATAACCTTATTACATTTAAAGAAAGAAGCCCAGGTGTCATCTAATTCCAGTAGATCATACCTCTCAACCAATCGGTGTGGATTGTATGACGTCGTAAGTTTCTTCGCGTATCCAGTTGAACTCGCCCAGGAGGGTAATAGGATTGAAATGGATATCAAAATTCATCGTCTGCCTGTATATCGTGTTGTACATCCTTTTGCCGTACATTATGGAGCCAATTAAAGTTGGAGAACAGATTTTTTCCGCTGAGATTTATTCAAAGTTGTTGATCTCATTACACCTTTTTGAACGTATGATAGGTACACAATCCAATCATTGGATGACGGGAGAATTTCACATGTATTCTAAAACCAAGGGTTCGTTAATGGCGTTTTGGCACGCCCCTATATGTGTCATACTGTGGACTCTCCAACCCGTGTCGATTTCAGGCACGCGACTTGCAGGTGTTGCTTGCTCCGATTAATTGGCGGGCCAAAGCATTTTTTGTCGGGTATAGGGGCGTTAATCCAGTTTTATATACACGAGAATATCTTCCTTTTTATGAAAAATCTCCACATTTTGCCGTTAGCATTGTCGGATGAGTCTTCACGTTTGATCACTCTGGCTACGGCCTTCGTGATCAAAAATAGACTCATCCTATGGCATCGCGATCTATTCTAGTTGTTTTACCACAGTAAACAAGGAATTATTTCTTAATTATTTCTCTTTGCAAAGGTGTTTTCCATCAATTAAAGATTCTTGAATATAATCTTACAGCATACATGCTTTGAGAAAGGAAAAAAACCCACAACAAACTAATATATAACAAATCCTCGGATGTTGCTGGGCCTCTTCAATCGCGCCCTTCACTCTTCGTACATTTCCATGTTATATGCTTTCAATAAAAATCTACGGCGCAAATATATCAATTTGCATTCGAGTATTTACCGACACTTATAATGGTTCTGTGCTTCAACCAATTTTCACCTTCACGCCAGGATTTCACTTCCGACTTCATTAAAAGACGCAGTCACAGAGGCCATATCTGTTTTCTCTCAAACTCGAGGTTTCGAGACGCTTAGGCCGATCATTCCTTTATCCTCTGATCGTCAGTGAAGCTTCGTCGGAAATAATAGGTTCGCAAATTTCTTGCAGCTGATCATCGGAATCCGTGCAACGGCATTTTCCACAGAGAACATTAGAATATATAACAAAATGTCAGTTATTATACAAACACAGACGATCAATCATTGTTGTTGTCATTGTTTATATCGGGAAATTTTACAGAGAACATAGGATTGAATTTCTGTACGATTAGTGAATGTCTGTTACTGATATATGATACCCAGTTCGGTATATATGTAATCTTTCTTTCTTATATTTCAAGAATGATTTAACATGACGGACGAAGACGGCCAGGCGGCACGGAAGGATATAATTAATAGCTGCACAAGGACATGAAGTTACGAGCAAGCTGTGAGCGTCGTCGTTGTGAAATATTAGCACACATAACTATAGCTCTCGAGAATGATATATCTGAATGTATTCAATAGATAGACAGATAGATACATGTATATTAACGTCTCACCACATATAACCCATGATAAAAACAATACAAACTAGCTAGAACGGTTGTAAGTGCCGCTCTATATAAATAGATACATTAATTCAACAAGCCTACAATAGGAGATGCGACTTGATTATTATAGGCATGCTGAAATCCACGAAATACATGTGATCGATAAACAATGGAGCACAACGTCAACTTTAAGACATCTTATAATGTGGTAATATAATTAGAAAGTCAGGGTGTCACGGGCTTGAAACGCGTCATTGCACTATGTTACGTTTCCAGGTAGTAGATGCATGCTTTCAGTATGAATCAAAGACACAACCTTTTGAATTTGACCGCATGAATTGATCTGTATCGCTTTTCCCCCAACATCATTCAGGAACAATTACTGAAGCCCTGCTAGTTTTCTGTTGAGAAGGTGTCGAACGTTACAAACTCACGATCGATCGGCGCCCACGTAGGGCAAACTTCTCCTTTTGACAACTGACCGTCCCTGAACGCACGTAGGGAATGACTGGCTTGCCCATTTCTAGCGGAGAATCGTTTGAATCCGTTCAACTCCATTTTCTTAAAACGAAAATAAAATTTCAAAATAGAACGCATGTCACAATGTCAGTTGTTATAGACGAGACATACGTGAATGTTCATACATTGTTTATTGTTTATTTTTTACAGTCATTGTTTATTCTTGTACTTTTAGCCACATTCCCATGGTTACAGAGAACGTAAATCAATCCTCACGAGAGGGACGGCGGAAGAGGGGGGGGGGGGCGGAGGACCAGGGCCCCCAATTTTTTCAGCGAAAAAGGGACCGAAAAAAAGGAGAAGAAAACTAGGCAGAGAAAGATAAAAAACAATAGAGTAGAGCGGAAAAACATCATCATTGAAGATTTTACTTTCCAACAAGTATGAGGGGCATCCTTGCTCAATCGCATTCATAGCCTGACTCCGATCGATGGCATGGTCAAAGCTTAATGAACCTTTCGATTGAAATGATATATATTTAATATTTTTATAACTGATGTATACTTTCCAACATCATCATTTGCTTGACGGGGAATATTCAAAAAAAGTTTTCACAGGCGATTTTTTTTATTTTATTGCTCAGAATATACGCTAGAACCCGTCTCCTGCAATCTAAGATCCCTGGAGCTTCCGGAGCCTAGACGGCTCCTGGACCCTCGCCTATTTGTGCTGTGATAGTGGCCCCTCCAATAATCGATTGATTCCGCCGTGCCTGCACGATAATGGTTTGGGTTTCTGTAATAAACAGTTCATTGTACTAATAATCTCAGATGTATCTATGTAAACTGTCTTTCTTGTTATATTCCGAGAGATATTATTGAGTATGATGGATGGGCTTCCTCGGACATTATAATCTTACACGTTTTGACGTTCAGCAATAATATTTGCGCAGCCACGAGTAGTTACCAACAAACTGTGATCATTGTCGTTGTAAAAAGCTAACATAGTACCGAGTCTTCAAGAATGAGATATGACTGATGGCTATTTAACAAGTTTACAATAGCAAATATATTCAGAAATGGTGATATGTTAGATGTCACAAACATAGACATGATGAAATACACGAATTGCCTGTGATTCACAGCCAGGAAAAAAGTGATAACTATCACCCAGAAAAGGTGATGAAGAAGGTTAGAGCTATCATCTTTTTTATGATCACCTTTAAAAATGATCGCCATCACTTCTGAAGACTGATGAGCAATGATTGATGAGGCGAGAAAAAAAGCATCATCCCCTTAACTCTATCTGGCCAGGGCGATCTGGGGTATATATTTTCGCTATCCCTAAGGCTAGAGGGCTAAAACTTTCCACACTATGTCTTTCGGTCAAGCTCTACTAGAAAATGTAAAAAATCTAAGATGGCCGCAATGATGACGTCACAGTAGCGGCATTTTCAGAAAAAGCAATTTGGGCGATTTTTCGGTCAGAATTTTCGATTTTATTATTTATGCGTTTTCTTTCCAAAATCTGCATGATAAAATAGGAAATAATAACCTGATAAGAAATAAAATAGATTTTACCCACTTTCTCATGCAGAAAGAAACCTGACGAAAATATCACTTGTTTGGTACCCCACATGGTCCCATTTTGAATTTACCCATAATCTTCTGCTCGGGGGTCATGCAAATATGTTGAAACTTACCCCAATAAGACAATCTACAAAGTCACGGGATTTCAGCTCTCAATTGCTTGTCGTTCTGGGGGTAGGAGCAAAAAACCAACAGGGTGGGGGGAGGGAGGGTTGGGGGGCGGAACGTCCCCCCCCCAGGCCAGGTAGGGTTAAAATATGATGGCCGTCCACATTTAAAGGTGATGACTTTTTTTCTGGCTGTGTTTTTAGATTAATAGAGCAACATGAGCTGACCACGCCTAGAGTCTATTATTAAACACCTTGTGCTGTTTTTCGGCCAGCCGAAACGTCCTTACCTTCACTCTGCGTACATATTACGTTTACCTCTGGTATGCGTCCATTATAAATCAGTGACACACCTTTATCAATTCACCTTCGAGTATTCATCAACACGAACTGATCTGCACTTTAGCCAAGGTTCGCCTTCACTTATCAGACGAAATTACTGGAGACATGCTCTTTTCTATTGAACCTAATGTCTTGAACGTTTGAAATGTCTGCTTGGACTTACTTCCTTCATTACTTTTCGCCACTGATCTCACGTAGGGAATACTTGGTTCGTACATTTCCAGTGGACATTTATTTGAATCCGGGTCGCTTCAGATAGAAAGGTCATTTCCATATAACGCATACCAACAGACCATGATAAGAGAATAAAACACGTCTAGAATAATAGTTATAACCGCCAATATCTATTTTCTTCCTGGAGTGTGACCGTTTCTCTCTTGTGAGAAACCATTTGGTGATTTTATTATTTTTATTTCATACTTATTCGGAATTGGTACTAACTGTTATACGAGCTGCTAACTGAAATATCGGTCCGCAAACGCCAAATTCTACGGTGTCACGAGCTGACAAATCTAGGTGTCATAATATTTTGAAAGGTCCGGATTACTACTTGCAATCGGCTTAGTTGCAGGCATATGGAGTCAGCTACGTGTGTTTACTTCATAGTTTCCACATGAACAAGCGCAACAAAAGCGCGGATGAAATGCCAAGACTGCATCTCAAAATCCTCCATATTCTAGTCTAAATTTGAGGTGGCGAGTGAGACTTTCCCGCCTCTTTCTTATGTCAGACTCACGGATCAAATACCTGTTATAAATTGAAGTTGGCTTTTGTCTGCGAAACGTATAGTTTTAAAGATTATTCAAGAACTGAATATTTTGACGAATTATCAAGTACATTGTATTTCACATTATGAAATGTATTTCACATTATCAAGTACATTGTATTTCACATTATGTTTTACATAACATACAGTAATTATAAAACGATTCAGTATTTCATGAACAATCGCTTCATTGTATTACACAGAATGAATTCGTAATACAAATACGGCACATGTAATGTTTAGTGGTAAATATTATTCAGCTTGGTGTGAGTTTCTATCTCATCCATAACATACAGTAATTATAAAACGATTCAGTATTTCATGAACAATCGCTTCATTGTATTACACAGAATGAATTCGTAATACAAATACGGCACATGTAATGTTTAGTGGTAAATATTATTCAGCTTGGTGTGAGTTTCTATCTCATCCTAGCTGGATCGTATTATTGTATCGACTACTAACAAACGGTAGTTGTCTTTGGTTTGTGCACCAGGATATTATATTCGATTTTCTATTAGCTGGCTAGAAATTACAGCTCTTGACAGTCTGGTTTTAAACTAACTTAGAAGATCTAGCGCCTGCCACTGACATAACGATAAGAACTATATACCGTCCATTTAATTATGGTTGTTGTTATTAGTGAAATCGATAATTTATTCGCGCTTATTTTGATTAAAAATGACTCCAGAGTGTGACTGATGTTTGCAGTGCCAGACATTGATCATCGATCTACAACTCCATTACAGGTTGATCGGGCGATGGTAGACAATAACTAGATGAACAATTGATTCCGGTGACTTATGATTACAACATTCAGTACCTTTGACCTTCAGTTGTCTTGCTTCTGTGATCGTGGTAATCGACCAGAATAATGACCTAACTTCATCGAAAGTTGATCCATCGCCTATCACACACGCTAACGCCACGTTTAAAAGTGGTTTAAAAGTAAAATCGCATCTAATGCGTTTAACTCAAGGTACCAACAAAGATAACAAAAAGCAGACTTGGGGTAGATTTCGTTTCGTGATGTACTTCATAGCTGGTTGTCCAAAAGTATATGAATAGGCAGTTCTCCTTCATACCACAAATGCACTTCTCGAAAGGAAAAAATAAATAAAAAAAAACAAACAAAACAAATTAATATATAACAAATCCTCGGATGTTGACGGGCCTCTTCAATCGCGCCCTTCACCTTCACTCTTCGTACATTTCCATATTATATGCTTTCAATAGAAATCCACGGCGCAAATGTATCAATTTGTTTTCGGGTATTTACTCACACTTATAACGGTTCTGTGCTTCAACCAATTTTCACCTTCACTCATATCTCTCAAACTCGAGGTTTCGAGACGCTTAGATCAATAATTCCTTCATCTCTGGTCGTCGGTGAAACGTCGTCGAAAACAATAGGTTCGTTCTTGCAGCTGATCATGGGAATCCGTACAAACACAGACGATCAATCATTGTAGTTGGCATTGTTTATATCAGGCAATTTTACAGAGAACGTAAGAGAGATGTCAATACCTAGGTAAATGTTTGAATTTTTGTACGATCAGTGAATGTGTTCTACTGAGAAATGATACCCAGTTCGGTATATATGTAATCTTTCTTTCTTATATTTCAAGAATGATTTAACATGAGGGATGAGGACTGTCAGGCAGAAGGATATAAATAATAGTTGCACAAGGACATGAAGTTACGAGCAAGTTGTAATCGTCGCCGTTGTAAAATATTAGCACACAGCCTTAGCTCTCGAGAGTGATATGTCTGAATGTAATTGAGAGAGAGAGAGAGAGAATCAAGGTTTAACGTCGCGTTCAGCAATATTTCAGTTATATAGCGACAATCACACAAAATTCTAAGTATGTCAACAAAAACAAGTCAACAATTCAGCAATCCAGAAGTAATCAACACAACAAAAAACATGTACATACATTAAAATTTATACAACAAACCGATTTCTCTCAAATAACCTAAAATATAGTCTTCTTTTACCCGACTAAAAAGATCTTCTACAGAAGTTGCTCGATAAAAAACAAACTCTTACAATCTTAAAATCTATACAGTCGATCGGAATACACCTTGGGGCTGGTTACTTTTTGGGTAAATGTTCGTGAGTTAATCGTGTATGGCCGATTCTACATCCCCTGATCATGGTGTAATCGATGGATAGATAGAGGGAGGGAGGGAATTTGGTTTAATGTCACACTCAAGTTTGTTTCACTCATATGGTGACAGTCAGTTTGGTTGGTGGAGGAAGCCGGAGTACCCGGAGAGAACCACCGCCCTTCGGTAAGTAACTGACAAACTTTCACACATGGACGAGCTGGGCTCGAACCCGTGCCGGTTCAGCGGTGTGAGGCTAGCGGTCACCATCGAAGCGCCTTAGACCACTCGGCCACCGAGGGCCCCTAGATAGATAGATAGATATATGTACATTAACGTCTCACCACATAACCTCTGATAAAAACAATACCATTCTAAAACAGATGTAAGTGCCACTCTGAATAGATATGGTAATTCAGCAAGCCTACTATAGGAGGTGCGACTTGATTATTATATAGGCATGCTGAAATCCACGAAATACATGTGATCGATAAACAAGGGAGCACAACGTCAACTTTAAGACATCTAATAATGTTGTAATATAATTAGAAAGCCAGGGTATCACGGCTTACGTTTCCATGAGGAATGTATGCTTTCAGTATGAATCAAAGACACAACCTTTTGAATTTGACCGCATGAACTGATCTACAGCTTCTGCCAATTTTCGCCTTTTACCCAACGTCATTCAGGCACAATTACTGAAGCCCTGCATATAGTTTTCCGTTGAAAGTGTCTCGAGCGTTGAAAACTCCCAATCGGCACCCAAGTAGGGCATTCTTCTCCTTTTAAGAACTGACCATCCGTGAAATCACGTAGGAAATAATTGGTTGGACCATTTCTAGCGGACAATCATTCGAATCAGTGCAACTGCATTTTCTTAAAACAAAACAGGGATTTTGAAATAGAACGCATGTCACGCGGCCAGTTGTTATAGACGAAACATACGTGAATGTTATACTATATAACGGTCGTTATTTATTCATTTTGTTTTAGCCACGTTCCCATGGTGACGGAGAACGTACAATGGATATCAAAACATCAGTGAGGATAAAAGTTCGGGTTACTGTAATGAAGAGTTCGTTGTACTTATGTAACGGTTAACCGTTTGTGATTGGACTGTTCGAATCGGAGGGGGGTGTGTTACCGCTGGAAGGATGGAAGAGCCAGTTCGGGAGCGCCAGTGGCTGGAAATGCATTCCCCCGTATTTCTCGCTTACCAGAGCGAGATAGGTGTTGCCCTTTATGTGGAACATTCTTTACGAATTATGGATTGGGATGGCATTCCCATTTATGGACTATGAACTGTGATTTCGCTGGAAGGCGATTTTCCGGGTTTCGCAACGTCTCCGGGGGGGTGGAGAAGAGCCCCGGCTATATAAGCTCGTGGAGACATTCCAACGGGGTTCAGACCAGAAAGATAGAGCTGAAGGAAGCACGTCCAGGTACAGCCTGTAACTTTCGATTTCGGCGTAATTTACGGTTGAGCCGTAAATGCAGTTGTTTGGCCTGGGAGTCTAAAAGCTTGTAAATTCCTGTAGTTAGTGTAACCTTTAAAAAAACACGCCAATCCAATGAGAATTTGCCAGCTCGCATTTTCGGTGTGGAAACGTGTTTGTGGTTATGCTATAGTTTAGGAGACACGACAGCGTGGCGTGTCTAGTATAGTTGTGGGGTATTCGATAATACTGTAATGAGACATGTGTTTGCCCGTAGCACATTCAGGCAACTTGTATGGTCTAACTTCAGTATAAAATAAGGCTTTTAGGTCTATACCAGTAGGTTGATAATTTCGACATTATTGCTGTGCTAATCCCGCTGCACTGGGACTAAAGTCGCAATATTTATGTGTCGATCTTGTTGACCGTGAAGCGGTTATATGACGAAAGTTAGGGATTCCCTCCACCCCCAGAAATATGCAACTGCACTAAATACAGAGAGAAATCAGCCAAGTTTCCCCCTGCCATAATCCAACGACGTCTCGTGTAGCCTGTTTATTCGGCGCAGACGGCCGTGCAACGCTATACGGGACGGAAACGGTCGCAGTTATTACAGCCGGGCGGTGCAAGTCAAGGCACAGGCGGGCGAGCTGTTTTCGTCGGGAAACATCGATAAACTGGGCCGGACGCTTTGGGGAGCAAGAAAGGTCGCAGACAAGTTACAGATACAGCTCACAGATCACACAAGAAAGATACAGAACACAGATCCCACAAGAAGGATATGTGTATTTATCACACATTACAAGCAAATCAAGACACACGGATCATAAACAGTACAGTACAAGTCCAGACATACCGATCACAGATTATACAGTCAAGAAAGCTACAGAACACAGATCCCACAAGAAGGATATGTGTATTTATCACACATTAAAGAAAGATACACAGAGCACAGACAACACAGAAAAAGACAAGACATACAGATCACAGACCACACAGCAAAGGCAAGATACGGTGCAGGCGGGCTTCGTTTTACCGATGTAAAAGTGGTAACAAGACTTACAGACTGTACAGTCAAGCCAAGGCACAGATTACAGCCAGTAAAGAACAGACAGGGTCAAAGACAAGATACAAGTTACAGACAGTAAAGGAAAGACAAGGCACAGCACAGACAGACTTCTTCCCCCGAGAAACGCCGATAGACGGTGGAATTGGAGAAATCTGCGACCAGGTCGCAGAAGGTCGCAGGAGGTCGCAGAAGCTTCCGATCAGGTCGCAGAGGGTCGCCAACGACGGTTGACATGCAGTAATGATGCTTCATCGGTACCAGATGAAATGATAATACCATATATACCCAAGTAATTGTCCTGACGGTCACGGAGAGTGAGTGGTGCGTGAAACTTACCTGAGAGATCGTCGTGAAGTTGTGTAGTCACAGGCGTGTCTATAGACGGGTCGCAGCAGCCGTAAGGGTTGAGACGCCGGGCTATACTTACCTGTGCGGGAAGCAGACTGGTGAGCTGACAAGTTAGGGTCAGGCTCCGACGACTGGGGGTGAAGAACACGCCGGGGTGCCACGTCTCTGGAGAGAGCGTCACTGCCGTGACGTTCCAACGACTGGGTGTTGTATCTGGAGAGAGCGTTACCGCGTAACGTTCCAACGGGCCGTGACGTTTCAGCGACTTGGGGCCATATCTGGAGAGAGCGTCACTGCCGTGACGTTCCAACGCCTGAGGGTATATATATATATTGGGGAGAACGTTACCGCCGTAACGTTCCAACGGGCCTTGACGTTTCAACGACTGGGTGTCTTGTCTGGAGAGAGCGTTATATCCTTAACGTTCCAACGACGGGGTGCCATCCCTGGAGAGAGCGTTACACCCGTAACGTTCCAACGACGGAGGAAGAGAAGGGCCAGCAGCCAGGCCGCCCTTATCCCCAGAAGAGAAGGGCCAGCAGCCAGGCCGCCCTTATCGCGCATAGACATAAAGCACTATATTAACTATAAAGCTATATGCATACACTCTCATATATATACTATTGCCATATAACATCAAGCTTAAACTGCACACATTCTCTTCTATTATCCACATATACACCAGGGATACGTATCCGTTAACTTTATATGCACACACCAGGGATACGTATCCGTTAACCTTATATGCACACACCAAGTGTACGTATCCGTTAACCTTATATGCACACACCAGGTGTACGTTAACTTTATATGCACACACCCTCTCATACCACGTGTATATATACATCAAGTTTATTTGCATCCACTCTCCTAGTGTCTGTACATATATGTAAATATCATAACGTTACATCTCCTTAGACATTCTGTCTAAGCCACGCGGTTCTACGCTATCAATTGTAACCGCGTATACTATTTGTGCAGAATATACCATAATAGACCTTTACCTTAGCGTCAGTCATCCTTGTAGGGTTGTGATCATCTCTTCGAGCCCCGGATCTCTACTAGTGAAGGGGTTAACGACGGTCACGGCCAGAATGCCAGTGGGCAATCCCGGTTATTGATTCGTTTTCTCGTAAACACCACGACTGGTCCTGCTCGTACACGTTACACGTAGAAAACTGGTGGCAGCGGTGGGATCTGGCCTGATCTACAACAGAAGAGAACAACCGACTACTAGAGATGACCGACAACGACGGAGCCCGGGAGGCACAGGCGGCCGTGGGCCGGCCGCAGGGGCCAGCGGAGGACGCGCTCGAGTAAGTGGCCGAGGGTGAGGCAGCCCCCACACACGCGAAGGACGACGTCACCGAAGTGGCCGAGGGTGAGGCAGCCCCCACACACGCGACGACGACCCGCGGTCGGCGAGTGGTGAAGCCTCGCAGGTTGCACGACTACGTGCTGACGTCCCAGCCCGTGTACCGTAAGAGGGGGGAAGCCCGACCCCTCCAACTGAGCGTGCAGCCCAGTGGACCTAATGTCGTGGGGCGGCTCTGCTAGCCGCCCAGGTAATTCTGTGAAGGAAATCTGTGGACCTAATGTCGTGGTGGCCCGGCCAGACCGCCGGAGGGCGGCCACCTAGTGATTTCGCCGGCCCTGATGGCCCGTAATTGGCGAGCAGTTTTGTTTAAATTGATTCGAACTGTACAACTGGAACTGTAACGCCACCCTGGACGGAGGGACCCGTACGGCCATGACGGGGACGTCATGATTTGGAAAGGCGGGGGCAGTGTAACGGTTAACCGTTTGTGTGTAGGACTGTTCGAATCAGAGGGGGGCGTGTCACCGCTGGAAGGGTGGAAGAGCCCGTGATGGAGGAGCCAGTGGTCGGAAATGCATTCCCCCATATTTCTCGCTTACCAGAGCGAGATAGGTGTTGCTTTTTACGTGGAACATTCTTTACGAATTATGGATTGGGATGTCATTCCCATTTAGGGACTATGAACTGTGATTTCGCTGGAAGGCGATTTTCCGGGTTTCGCAACGTCTCCGGGGGGGTGGAGAAGAGCCCCGGCTATATAAGCTCGAGCAGACGGAGGGACCGGGGAGAGACCAGAAAGACAGAGCTGGAGGAACACGTCCAGGTACAGCCTGTAACTTTCGATTTCGGCGTAATTTACGGTTGGGCCGTAAATGCAGTTGTTTTGGCCTGGGAGTCTAAAAGCTTGTACAATCCTGTAGCTAGTGTAACCTGTAAAAACACGCCAATCTAATGAGAATTTGCCAGCTCGCATTTTCGGTGTGGAAACGTGTTTGTGGTTATGCTATAGTTTAGGAGACACGACAGCGTGGCGTGTCTAGTATAGTTGTGGGGTATTCGATAATACTGTAATGAGACATGTGTTTGCCCGTAGCACATTCAGGCAACTTGCATGGTCTAACTTCAGTATAAAATAAGGCTTTTAGGTCTATACCA
The DNA here is from genome assembly GCA_036873755.1 of Hanleya hanleyi. Classification (NCBI taxonomy): domain Eukaryota; kingdom Metazoa; phylum Mollusca; class Polyplacophora; order Lepidopleurida; family Hanleyidae; genus Hanleya; species Hanleya hanleyi. Next base: position 36,253 of record JAVTVY010000211.1, read on the forward strand.
GTAGGTTGATAATTTCGACATTATTGCTGTGCTAATCCCGCTGCACTGGGACTAAAGTCGCAATATTTATGTGTCGAT
>JAVTVY010000212.1:0-33092 GCA_036873755.1 Hanleya hanleyi
CATCTAGACAGAACAATAGACTCCCCATAAACAAAGAGCCATGAGTCATGCTCTACATTGTCATCATAGCTAAATTGGCGAAATTTGTATTTGCCCACACCTGACATTATTGGGAAAACCCCTGTTCTATTCTTACTTCTTGCTAATTCCCTGCTCCTTTGTTATTTCTCGACAGACTTGCCCCCGCATCTATGCAGAACAATAGTATCCCCATAAACAAAGAGCTATGAGTCATGCTATTCATTGCCATCACAGCTAAATGGAGAAAATTTATATACGTCCACACCCCATCACCAAGGCCATCGGTACTCACCAGTCTGTTGTAACTTAACCGTCAGTCAATTTTTATAACGCTTGTCCCAAACCGTCGCAGAAGCTCGTTTTTATATGGTATATACGATACAAATTTGTTTAAAATACAATTTTGTGTACACTGTCCTTAATGGATGTAAAGGGTAAATAAACTGAATTGAATTGAATTATAAGGCGGACTACATGTACAAAGCTAAGTTTCGTTTTTTAACGAGGCGCCTTGTAAAACTTTAATCATAACGAGCTTGCGACCGAACACATAATCATTCTTTTCCATCCAGTATCATTTTTCATAATCCATATATCTTTCCTGCACTGGAATATATTGGGTACCCGGTCTGTTTATTTATAACAACTTCATAAATATAATTCCAGTCTCGTTCTCTACCCGTTTAACCTTGGACGGTCATTTCTCCCCAAAGAGGCAATTAAATACGAGCGCATATTTCACTTTAATTCACGGTCCAGCGCGCGGCACCACCGTATCCTATAAAAGCGACTACCCAGCGTGTTATTCTTCATTCATCATGGACTCAGCCGACCTAGCGAAGCTTATGCAGCACCGTGTCAAGCTCATTGATGAGATGGTGAATGTGGCCGATATATGTGATCTGCTCCTGGTGGAAAACGTAATCCTTAAACTCGGTGGGGAAGATACCATGGCGGAGAAGACCAATTCGCGACAAAACAGTGCCCTCATCGACGATCTACTGCGCCGTGGTCCCTTAGCATTTCAGGCCTTCGTGGAGGCGCTGAAGAAGACGGCGAATGAAGGAATAGCGTCTGTACTTCAACCCGAGGAACCGGAAGACAAAATCTTTACTCATTGACTACGACATCTCCGAAGAGAGTACAGGTAACAAACGTTCCCAGGAAGAGTCCGGTCCACCTGCCAAACGTGCTCGTCCCCAACTGGCACCTTTAATAATGCCTCAGCAAGTGCCTCATGAAGTGCCTCAGTAAGCGGAGAAAGATGTGCTACTCCCTATGTCTGTGCATCAGGTGAATGATATCATCCAGCAGGCCTACCAGGCGGCCCACACGAAGACTTGGGAGCTCACATCCTATTTAACTGTAACCATGAAAGATGAGCAAGTGCACGTTAATGCATCAGCCTGGGACGACAGACCACCTAAGCATATTGCCTTGACGTTTGTGCAATGGGCAAAAGTACAGAAATTTTACAGAGCCGTCAATGCGGTCATTGAGGATCAGGGGAGCGACCAAGCGAAATTTTATGCGGGTGACGACGTGTTCGTGAGCTGTTCTATGTCCAACAACGTTCTACTGGTGCATATTTGTAAATGGAAGTTGAAGAAAGATACGCGTATTCCTTTACCTGAGGGTGTCACCCTGCAAATACCTACGTGGCGTAAACTTCAAGACATCACAGCCGAAAATCATGAAGCCGTGTCTGACCAGCTGTCTGAGTATATCTATAAAAAGTACATCGACACCTTCCTGGATCATCTTAGACCCCGCATTCGACACATGCGTATCGAACAATGTGCAGACTGTCAGAACATGTCAGATTCGGTAAATATGCATACGTGTCTGAACATCATGGCACCGTCAGACGCGCTGATGACTTTGGCGCTCCACGACATCAACGAAATGCAAATTGCGGAGGGATTGCAAGTTGCCTGTCCACCGAGAATTCCACGTGAGCAGATTGCTGCCTTCATGTACGTGCACCAGGGAAATAAAGACAGGGAAGAGTTCAAACAAGTCTTGTTGGCTGAATATTGAACATTCAGATATTACCGTATTCCTACATTCTATGTTCATTCTATGTTCATTCTACCGTCATGATGCTACCGTATTATTAAAAAATTAAACACGAAGAGCCTACCGTGGTGAAAACCTTATGTTCATTCTACCGTGTTGTTAATATTACAAATTCAACTAGTGTGTGTCAGTGTTCACTCTATGTGGGAGAAAAGGTGTGGGAGCTCATGTTTTTGTGCTTTTTAGTTAGAAAGCCCCTCTTTTGAGATTAATTGTGTGGCCCTTATATTGGCTTTTGGGAAGTACAGAGAGTTGACCATCACACCGTCAGTTCACGGCCGTAATAGTTTTTGATCATTGAGATGTTTCCCCGACACACAGGGCACCGTAAAGTCAACTGAAAGTCTTCGCTGTTTCCGCAGCGGCACGTCGCCGTATTGCCTATTAAGCCTAGTACACATACACCACATAGGGCTAGGTGGCTACAAGAAAAAAAAAGACGTACGCCGTCTCATGGTCCTGGCATATGGTACATGTTGATTTCTTCATCTCTGTATCCAGTAGGAGGCGTAGTTTAGCCTTTTCCTCTTCTAATTGTTGAATGTGTTGTCTCATCCGTACCAACTGCGTCACCTCTGGTGATGGTGATGGTGTTGTGGCAGGCCTTGTGGTAGTCGTCGTTGTGGTAGCCGTCGCCCCCGAAGCTGTAGTTGCTTGTGGACCCATGCGAGTGTTTAACCACCGCATTTGTTCAGGAGATGACGCCTGTATATCTTTTATGTCTGTATCATCATTATCATCATCATCATCGAGAGTATCGTCTATCTCTATCTGGAGGAGGACTGATCTTTTATGTTAGAGAAAATATAAAATCCTGCAAAATACGTAAAGATCTTTCATATTTAGATGATGATGGTCAGTATGAAACTCTTTTCTTGGAAATAATAATCGACAACAAAAAATATATTGCTGGTCTCTTCTATCGACCGCCGGGCAAAAATATTGACACTTTTAATCAATATGTCCTCTCTCTTCTTAAGTCGCCTGAAACCCAGAACAATTGTATATTTATGGGCGATTTCAACATAGACCTTTTTAAAACAAATAACCATCGAGAGATTTTCTGGAAAATCTGAAATCACATTATTTCTTCTATTGATTACGAAACCAACCAGAGTCCGTGAACGAACAGCAACCTTTATCGCGCCACATTTTCACTAATTTTCACGATGACAATCTCTTGTCCGGTATATTTTTGACAGATATTACTGATCATTTCCCGATATTTCATATAAGGAGCGCATCAATTGCCAAACCACCACAACAAAACATAACTTACCGTAAATGTAGCATAGATGCTGGAATCATTCTGCTTTTCACAGCACGAATGTAGCCTGCGCCTGTACGGTCAGCAGATGTCACGTTGGAACAATGCTACAATTCCCAACATGAATGCATCATGCCCCTGTATGGTCTGTAGCTACCATGCTCGATTACAGCTTAAGTGGAACATGTAGCATCCAGGCTAAACCTTATGGGATATTCTCCACCATGTAATGCACTGTGAACATGCTTGCAATGTGCTGACAGTATGCTGGAAATCTGCTGCGATTCGATAAGGGAATGCTCAGTAGGCCTAGGGTAGGTCTATGGTAGGCCTATAAAGGGAACCGTGAAATGGGGAGGTGTATAATTCAAACGGAACCTTGGAAGGGGGATAGGTGCAAAATTCAAAGAGCGAAGAACAATTATCAGGTGAATTGGTGATATCGGGCGTGTTGGGGCATATGCTGTGGTTGTCGATTAATTCTCGATAGGCAAATGGAGGGAGCAGTCGATTGAGTTCATGGATTCTATTAAGACCACAGTTTTCACCACCAGTGCTTCAAAGGCACCGGGAGATTCACCATGCCTTCAAACTCCCCATGTACTTGGGAGGGTGGGTTAGGATGGGGTGATGGGGCCAAGAACTCATTTTACAAATGCAAAACATAACAGGCTAATCAATATACGGACCTGCACATTGCCTCTGTCAGTATATGGCGGCGAAGCAGGGCGCTGGCCAAGGAGGGGAGGTTTGGTTTAATGTCAAACTCAATGTTATTTCATTCATATGGTGACAGCCAGTTTGTGGAGTTCCCGGAGAGAACCACCGCCCGTCGGCAAGAGAACCACCGCTCGTGGCAAATTTTCACACATGCACCAGCTGGGCTCGAACCCGTGCCGGTTTAGCGGTATGAGGCTAGCTATCACCAGCGAAACGCTTTAGAACATTCGGCCACCGAGGGCTCCCGCTGTTCAAGGATAAGACACGAAAGCCCTCTATAAAAGGTACGAAAGCCCTCTGTTGAACGCTTCTCTCTTGCAGGAAACTAGCCTATGTATACTATGATTGTTTTTCTTTGAATTTGGAGCTAATGCTGTTATTTGAATTAGGTTTTCGGATTATGGACGCGGAAATTCCTTTATGGACGACGGATGAATTTTGAATGACGGACTAGACACTTGTATTATAGGCTGTTGACCACCAATGTCTGGATTCCTTCCGCCTGTTGGTTCTAGTAAATGGCACAGATAAAATATATAATGACTCCTATACCGATCAAGAGTTAATTCATTGACAAACACAGTCATATAAACACTTGTTTAAGCAGATTATATAAAGATTATATAACATGAAACTTGAAACTTTATTTTTTCACTCTGGTCACTTTACACAGCGACATAAGAGGTAAATATGTACATATTTCTTATGGCATACATTGGTCGATATAACAATGAAAGCAATTTGTTTCTAACGGTATTCTCAATCATTACATATTGTATTATGGTAACATTCAGTGTTATTGGTTAACACATTTCTAATCTAAATTGTTCATATTTACACCTTCTTTTGATATAATATTTATTGGAATAATATAAAATTCATATATACATTGATTACTCTGTTCAATTATTAATTTCCTAGGGCATCCATTTTCTGGTGGAGAATTAGTAGTCTATTCACAAAAATATACATATTAAGAGAGGTAGTAACACTATTACTATTGTATATACACATTTTATATAGAACTAGCCTCTTATAAAACATATTTTACACCATAAATTTGGAGTGTTGATGGAGCTTAATAAATACATGTATATACTAGCAAGTGCATGCAGCGATAACATAGGCATTTAATTTGCGAGTAGAAACAATAAAGATAATTAATCATAAGTATTTAAAAAACATGCATGAATTAGAATCATTGTCTAAATATACATCTAACTAGTGGTGAATATTGTCTTATTTTCTTGGGAACGCCTTTAAAATGCAACATATAAAGAGGGCGAGCTTTTTCAGGGTATTGTAGTTTGGGCTGTTTAGTAGTTGTCTGTATTTGATTTCACGGTGGTGTGATATATAATACTTTGGTATATATTTGTTTCTCTCTACTGTGAAGGATATACATTCGAATATATAATGATATTCGTTGCCTATAGATGCACTGTTACAGAGATTACATTTCTTCTCAGTGCGTTCAATATTTGTCCATCTACCTGTTTCAATTGGAAGCCGGTGATTACACAGTCTGAATTTCGCCATAGTATAAGAGAATCTAGGCGGTAAGATTGTGAGGTAAGTTTCTAAAGATATATTGTCTTTGTAAAGCAAGTAATTAACACCTTTTGATGATCTCGATACTTCACTAAGCCAGTGTTGTAGGTATTGATCCGTTTGTCTCAATTTGATTTGTATATTTAACCAGTTTGGATTTTCGATTTTCTGTTCAAGCCATATATTGTTAAATCCTAATTCTTGTGGGGATTTTTGAACATAATCTAACCATTTTCACTTAATTTCTCCATGAATAAAACCATTGTATAGATATTTGTATATTTTGCTTGATAATTTGTTTTCTCCTTGTAGTAGACGTGCCCAAAAATTTATAGTTCTTCGTTGTATAGTTAGAGATAGTGGGTACCAAGGTCACCATACAACATAAAATGAGGCGTACATTTCCTGAGATGCAAAATCAGAAAGATAGGGGTTTAACCCCCTATCGCAGTATTCCTTTTGCCGAGCTGCCGCTTTGGACGACGAAATGGAAACCGGTACATGGTCGTGGCCTGCGATTGTTTGGCAAAATGGCCGAAGCTTACGCGGTACCTGACCATACAGCCATGACTGTGGGAGATCGCCTCATGTCAGAATTTATCTGTCGATTTGGTGTGCCACAAGTTATCCATTCCGATCAGGGTAGGGAGTTCGAGTCCTGGTTGTTTGAGCATATATGCAACTTGCTGGGTGCAAAATCCCAGACAACGACGTATCGACCGCAGTCGGATGGTCTGGTCGAAAGACTCAATCGTACCATGTTGCAAATGTTGTCCATGTATGTGGACGAAAACCATTCAGACTGGGATGACCATTTACCGTATTTGTTGATGGCGTATCGGGCCAGTGTGTACGACAGCACCGGATGCACACCAAATATGTTGATGTTTGGCCATGAACCTCTATTTCCCTTTTTGGAATGAATTTACGGTAGTATCCTACTAGTCCAAGAAAACTACGCACCTCGCTAACGAGTCGTTGTTGTGCCAATCCACCACTGCGTAGATTTTACTGGGGTCACAGCTCATCCCAGTGCCTGAAACAACGTGACCTAGGAATGTGACTTCCGTACAGAAAAAACGCACATTTAGATGGCTTGATCTTCAAATTTGCTGCCTGAAACACTTCCCGCAAGTTATTAAACGCAGCCTCAAAGGTGTCGCCAAGAACGATAACGTCATCCAAATAGCATAGGCAATTTTTTCTACTGAAGCCCTCGAAGCACAAGCTCCATTAAGCGTTAAAATGATAGAGGCCGGCGGGTATTGAGAATGCTGTCTAGACTTTATCAACACCCTTCGTACCGAATTGCCAATACTCAGAGACTAGGTCTGAAGTACTATATCAGCAATCGCCTACCAACGAATTCAATGAATCATCAATCAGTGGAAGCGGATAGGCATCTTTCACCGTAGCGGCATTGAGCTGACGATAATGTACGCAAAATCGTGTTGGTCCATCTTTCTTTTTCCCCAATAAGACGGGCGACGACCAAGGACTGGAACTAGGTTCGACAACCCCATCGGCAAGCATTTTTTCCAATTCAATTTCTACAGTAGCTCGCTGACACAAGGGTACCCGACGCGGAGGAATACGAATTGGTGGGGCATCACCAGTATCAATATGATGTTGCGTTATATCCGTATGTCCTAGCTTTCCGTTCGGCGCTTTAAACATGTCCATGAATTCACCCAGTAGACCAGCAATTCTTTGCTTTTGTCCAAGGGTAAGCTTAGGAGACGCGGACTCCAACAATGGAACCAAGTACTCAGGTACAGGCTTATGCGTTGGCACATCCACTGCACTGACATTACCCGGATCATCTAATTTTACAGCCTGAAAGTTGGCGACGGTGGAGTTCTTCAATATTCGAACTGCCTGGTCCGAGAGATTAACTACCGAGAAAACTATCTCCTGGGATCAACTATCTCACTTGACAGAAGGACACTTCTTTTATCCTAGGTCCGGAATGGTTCCATGACGAAATTTCCACCAGTGACCATTTTCTCAACGCCTGGTGAAATGACAACAGAGATTTTCACCCTACAACATCTTCGAGAATTTGACCTATGTAACTTCACAATTTCTCTCCCTACATGTAGCACTCACTTAGAAACTCGAATGGACAATACCAAGGATCCCAGGGAGGTCAATATCAGCTACAACGAACTCATTACAAGCGTCTGGCCCGTCATTCATAATTCAGCCGTCGCCCATTAGAGAATATCCGCGTCCATAATCCAAAGACCTATTCCATCTAACAGTATAAGCACCAAATTCAAAAAGACAATCATAGTATACATAAACATAGGCTTGTTTCCTGCAAGAAAGAAGCGGTCAACAGTTTTCATGATGCCGGCAAGACATCATGATGTTCCAAAAATATCAAATCCGTATCGCTGATCAGTATTCTTAATCCATAATATTTGTTGTAAAGAAGTCGTCAGCTAAAGAATGATGTATCTCAGTCACGCTTTGATTGTGCCTGTTCATATGAGTACCATGAAGATCTTGAAGTACATGGGTTCATACGGCCCCTAGCCCCGGGTTAAGCGGAATTAGACACAAGTTACGAAACGTAACGCCATAGATCTTGCACGGTACGCTTGTATTTTGCTATCAGCATGCGATATGTATCGCCAAATTTGAGAAACTTTGAGTGGAGGCGCTTGGTGGTGTAGCCCTGTTTTATAAGTTTCTGCAACAATGTTTTGTGACGTTGATTAAAATCGTCACATTTAACACAGGAACTAGCAAATGCTACTAGGCGTGATATGTATACGCCATATGCAGGTCCCACTGGAATATTACTCTCCAGAAAGGGATAGTTTACGATGTCGAAATTGTAATCATCTCTTTAGTCATGCAGTCGACGAGAGAGAAGGCCCGCTTCATTTTTATAGAGATATAGGTCTAAATACGAGGTACCTGTAGGATTATCTGTAGTTTCCTTCAAATCCAGTGAAGGTGGATATATATCCTTCACTGCGTCATTTATATAGCGATTATCCACAGCGAGAAGATCGTCTATATAGCGTTTGATGAATGAGAAGGAACGGGCTTTGAATGGATCGGTTTTTGAAAGCGCCTGCATATAGTCATATTCATAAGAGAACAGATATAGGTCAGCCAATAGGGGTGCACAATTAGTACCCATTGGAATACCTATATGCTGTTGATATATTGTGTTACCGAATTTCACATAGATATTTTAATGAGGAATTCAAGCAACTCTATAAACAAAGAAACATCCCATGAATGATATCTCTTGTATGTAGTAGAGCTAAAGAATGCTTTATGGCTTCCGACATTAATATATCTACGATCAGTTTTCTTGAACACAGATACTATTAATGAACTTAGACGGTCAATGAGGTCCTGATGAGGGATTGTGGTATAGAGAGTCGAGAAATCCCATGTGGATACATGTCTATACGGTATGTGACCTTTAGCATCAAGTTCTTCCGTAAGACATTTTGAGTTTTTCAATATCCACATACATTCAACGCCAGAGTTTTCAGATATAGTGGCGCAATACCTTTCCCAAGATACTTTTACCTCCTTCAGGGCCCTCGTCAACAGGGTTGAAAGAAGCTTGGTGGTGCAGCTTCTAGAACCGGCTATGAATCTAGCTTTGAATAGTGATTTATGCATTTTGGGAGCCCAGTATACTTTTGGTATGTCGTTATGATTGGTTGAAAGATAAATACCTCTTTCTCTGAGAAACGTTTTGTGATTGTTATATAAATCTTCGGAGTAAATGAAGTTTGGGAGTAAGTAGATGTATTTGATGATGATATGTTTACACTCATTTCTTTAACCAGCACCTGGTAATAGTAATATTGACATATGAATATTATATTATTTGGAGCTTTGTCTGCTGGGACTAGGACGAATTTACTCTGGGGATTTGCTAGAACTTCTTGCGAATTGAGGTTTTTCAGTTTTTATTTTGCTTGGGGAATGGTATGTCTGTCATTATGGCGGATTGTTTCAACGACCTTGCTCTTAGTGAGGTCCAGTCAATAAACGTGTACTGTAGGTTCAACCCTTTCTCGCTTAGATCAATCACTCACTATGTCAAGGTAACCAGTCACATTCTGTTTGCATGGTGTATAGATAAGGTTCGACGATTCACAATCACAACTATAGCCTCCCGACGTGTATAAGTTCCAGTCAAACTCCTTGACAGCATTACAGTAATTGAATATTTTGGTGGCTATAGATTTAGTATACTTATATGAAATGCAAGGTGGTTCTATGAACTTAAAATAGTTTGGTACAGCGTTGCGTACATCTGGATCATTCAGTATTAGAGGTAATTCTTAATTTTGAATTGTTTGTGAAGGACGAGGAGAAGCCTGACAGGAAATAGATAGCCCTAAAGGAACATCTTATTTAGATCTCTATCTCTATAAAAATGAAGCGGGCATTCTCTCTCGTCGACTTTATGACAAAAGAGATGATTACAATTTCGACATCGTAAACTATCCCTTTCGGGATAGTAATATTCCAGTGGGACCTGCATATGGCGTATACATATCTCGCTTAGTAGCATTTGCTAGATCCTGTGTTAAATGTGATGATTTTAATCAACGTCACAAAACATTGTTGCAGAAACTTATAAAACAGGGCTATTCCACCGCGCCTCCACTCAAAGTTTCTCAAATTTGGCGATACATATCGCATGCTGATAGCAAAATACGAACGTAGCGTGCAAGATCTATGGCGCTACGTTTCGTAACTTGTGTCTAATTCCGCTTAACCCGGGCTAGGGGCCGTATGAACCCATGTACTTCAAGATCCTCATGGTACTCATATGAACAGTCACAATCAAAGCGTGACTGAGATACATCTTTTTTTTTAGATGACGACTCTATAACGAATATTATGGATTAAGAATACTGATCAGCGATACGGATTTTATATTTTTGGAACATCATGATGTCTTGCCGGCATCATGGAAAACTGTTGACTGCTTCTCTCTTGCAGGAAACAAGCCTATGTTTATGTATACTATGATTGTTTTTTTGAATTTGGTGCTAATACTGTTATATGGAAAATGGAATAGGTCTTTGGATTATGGACGCGGATATTCTCTAATGGACGACGGCTGGATTATGAATGACGGACTAGACGCTTGTAATCGATCATTCAACCTCTGGCTTTACGATTCGAGTGCTCTACCGACTGATCAATCTCCAATCTACGAGTTGTCACAGCGAAACAGCTCACCAATTACCAGTATACGAGTTGTCAGAGCATTTCCATCATAGCTCTAGATTTGTATCTAATACCGCTTATGCCGGTGCTAGGGGCCGTGTGGTCATATCATCCAAGTTGCCACATGAACAGGTACAATAAAAGCGTACCTGAGATACAACACATATCACGAATCGTTAGATTCTTGGTATGTGCTTTAGAATAGGTTAACCAGAAGACTATTCTGTGAAGTCATGTGACGCAGTCAGTATGTCGGCACCTCTTCCCACTACCCTTATATGTGTTGTAATTCTTCTCTTCCCAAATCAACCCAGGTTCTGGTCCAGAGCCACACGCTCCGTGAACCGGTGGTCACGGTACCAATGTAAAGGACGAGGAGAAGCCCGGCCGGGATTCGATTACTCAACCTCTAGCTTACGAATGCAGCGCTCTACCGAAGGAGCAAATGGGAAATAGCCTCTAACTACAAGCTAGTATAAGCGCCGGATGAGTGTCTCCCGTTACATGTTTTGATTTAAAAGCCTTTATAGATGATTTTGCATCTTGATGAATGTTTGTCATTATGAAACCTTTAAATGTTTGACAAATGATTTAGTTTTTATGATCTCATACTCGCCTTTTCACAGCCCTCTCCACTTTCCCAGGAACAGAAATATAAACCTTCATGGGTGGTTCTTTACTCCCGACCATCCAACTTCACTACCCCACCCAGCGACAGAAATTCCCATTTCCTATTCATTTATTATTTTGGTCTTATCAGACTTTTCTTCCGATCAAAATACTAATTTGGAATTTCAGCCATTCCGTTCCAGTGAATGATCGTACCATATGCAGATATAGAGCTGAACACCAGACGGCCAATTCCCTGTACTTTAAGTTACCCATCTTGAAATGAAAACCGTTTGGCCTGGACAAATGAATGTTGGCATACTGGTTCTGGTTCTGAAAATCGTATAGTAATTTTTCCCTCTTTTATATGCGTTGCACCGTGGCTTCCAAATCGAGAGAGATAACTTGCTACCGTGTATTTGAATATATATGGGTACTATTTTAGCGGTTGTCTTCATCAAATCACCAAAACACAAACGTTCCGCAAGATTAAATTTATTGACTTGTTCGACGGAGTCATAAACCGCTCTCTTTGGCTCAACACATCTGTTCTGTCGATTTGATATTTTTGGAACATCACGATGTCTTTCCTGTATCATTGAAAATGAAAGGGTTTTTGTAACCCCCCATTTTATGAAAGACCCTTATACTTACCTTGTGCATAATATTTAATATTATGCAATACTGTTGGGTAGATTCTAAACCTCTTATACCAAATTGCCAGAAAAAACGGACACCCCCCTCCAGGGCCTCCATCAACTCCGGCGACCTTGACCGCTTAAGTTCCCGCCAAAAACTCAACTCCTCAGTTTGATTCTATAATAATTATAGCATGTAAAAAACAATAACATTTATGTACCTCCCCCAGTCTTTGATTAACAGTGTGGGTGGGAGGCGGAATCGCAAGGTAAGTATAAGGGTCTTTCATAAAATGGGGGGTTACAAAAACCCTTTCATTTTATATCAAGACACCTTATACTTACCTTGTGCATAATATTTAATATTATGCAATACTGTTGCGTAACCCTAGAATTTGTGGGAACCCTGGCGGGTAGGCTAACCAAAGACAAAAGATAAATACCTGTATCAATTTTAGAGCGTAAAGGCCGTCATTGACATGTAACCCAGTCCTCTCCGTTACCTGATAACTCGAGGGGGGCACCACCCTGGTGAAAGTCCGAGCTTTCTTTTGGTACACCTGCTAGGGGAAAACACTAATAAATCGAGCAAATATACAAAGGATAAACATAATTGTGATGATTCTGAGATACTCACTTAATGCTTTCTTGACTCCGTCCGAGGCCTGTTCCCAGAGGATGTATCGGCGTCGGACGGGTCCCTTTGGACATGAGTGCTCGAAACGCGCTTTCTAACGGAAGGTACCGGAATAGTTTGCGCGGCATTGCTCAGCCTTTTAGTGAGAGTAGCCATTTAATTGCTAGCTGTCGACGTAGAAGGGTCCAGGAGATAATACTTGATGAAAGTAGCCTCAGATCTCCACTGAGCAACGTCCATGATGTCACTAAGTGAAGCTCCCTTAATAACGCTTACGAAGTGACTACCGCTCTGGTCTCATCAACTTTGGCGAAAACAAATTCCTAGTCTGGGCAGCTGCATAGACCATCTAAATGGTTTCAATGATCCATCAAGCGATGGTGTCTTTGGAAGCCGGTTGTGGTTATTGATCTGATGGGTAATCCACAAACGATTGTCTGAAGTTCGAAGATGTTTGGTAGCTTCGATATTGTACTTCGCAGCACGCACCGGACATAAGAATTATCGTCAGGAGAAAACTTACCTAGGTCAGCTAAAACCAAAGGTTTTGCGCCAGAAGTCTCCGTTTTCGTCACAAAGTCAGCCCGCGGCTGAAGTAGCAGACCTTCGCCCATAAAACATAAGCGATCTTCTCAGTGGAGAGAGCATGGATCTCAGATCTCCTCCGAGCGGACGCCATAGCGACGAGAAATACAGTCTTAAGTGTCAAGATCTTAAGGCTGCCCTGACCCATGGGCTCGAAAGGTGGTCTCGTAAGAGCATTAGGACCAATTCGAGATTCCATGCAGGAGGCAGTTTCTTCACCCGAGGTCGTAGGTGAAACATGCCTTGGTCAGGTCGTCTAATGGTTTGCTCTGCTAAACCTTAGACCCTTCTCGAAAACCAGGGTGGATTGTCGCTATGGCAGACCGGTAACCAGATATTGTGACTGGTTGTAGTCCCTTTTCTTCGTATAAGAATACGAAGAAGCCTGCTACTTCTCCCGGACTTGTTTGAGAGGGATTCTTATAGTTTCTCTCGCACCACTCTGAGAACAGACTGAGTTTAGAGTTATAAACCCGTCTGGTGGAGGGCCTTCTACATTGTGCCATAGATTGGCAGCTTGTTGAGAAAAGCCCTCCTGACGTCGAGATTCGATGACAGATTCCATGCAGTTAGTTTGAACATTGCTGGATTGTCATGAACTCGACGCCCCCGGCATTGTGTGAGGAGATCTGGACGGTCCGGCAGAATGCGTGGGTAGTCTACGACATGATTGAGGAGACTCGTGAACCACGATCGTGTCGGCCAGAAAGGAGCGAATAGAATGACTCTGCAATTCTCGCTCCCGATCTTTTTGAGAACCATCGGAATTAGTATGGTCGGAGAATACGCGTAAGCGTACATTCCTGACCACGGAACCGCTAGTGCATCCACGGCGTGCGCCGATGGATCCGGAAACGGGCTCACCTATACTAGGAGCTTATTGTTGTCCTTCGTGGCAAATAGGTCTACATGAGAAGTCGACCACTGAAAGAAGACTTGTCTGAGTACCAAGTCGTTCAGCTGCCATTCGGTCGGACGAACTCTCTGTTGACGAGACAGAGAGCTCGCAAGCACGTTCCGTATCCCCGGAATATGCGCTGCTCGCAGGGTCACCTGATGCGTGATGCACCACTGGAATAGCTTCCAGGTCATGAACATAGCTGGGGGATCTGGTCCCTCCCTGCTTGTTTATGTATGCGACCACTGTTGAGCTGTCCAACCTTACCAGAACAACATTCTCCCGCACGAGCGGGAGAAACCGTTTCAACGCTAGGATGACTGCTCTCATCTCCAAGAGATTGATATGCCAGTCTTTTCCTGCTCGGTCCACATTCCTTGTGCCAGGTTCTCGTCCAGATGTGCTCCCCAGCCGTCCATGGAGGCGTCCGTAAATAGGACTAGACTCGATTCCGGCGGATGCAACGGGGCCCCCGTGATGAGGTTGTCCCGGTTCCGCCACCAGCCGAGGGCTGATAATAGATTAGAGTCTATCGGGATTGGTTGGTTCAAATGACCTGTGCTCTGTTTCCAGAAGGACATTATGTACATTTGTATGGGTCTGCGTCGAAGTGGACCGAAGTTGACCACTTCTTCCAGACTGACCAGTAGACCCAGAAGTCGCAAGAACTCTCTTGCCGGGAGAGCTCGGCAGGTGAAGAACACCGCGAGCATCTCCTCCAGCAGATCTAGGGCAGCCGGCGAAGGCCGAACCCGCCCGATCCGGAGATCGAACTGACCCCCCAGGTGTATGAACAACTGTGATGGGGTCAGCGCTGACTTGGGTACGTTGACTATCCAGCCTCTGAGAAGTGCATGGAATAGTGTCAACCTGATCGCATAGGTGACTGCCGTTTCCGACGGTCCCTTGACCAACCAATCGTCGATGTAGGTGCTGATATCCACACCCTACCTCCGTAGGACGACCGATAGGGCATCCACTACCCGTGTGAAAACTCGAGGGGCAGATGTAATTCCGAACGATAACGCTTGAAATCCTAATATCTTGCCGTCGATGGCGAACCTTAGATACTTTCGTAGTTCGAATGGATCGGTACGTGAAAGTATGCGTCCTTCAAATCTATTGATGCGGCCCACATGCCGACCCGAAGGCCGGCCCGTACAGATCGAAGAGTTTCCATCTTGAATCTCTCGATGCGAATGTAACGGTTGAGGGGCCGTAGATTGAGGACCGGTCGCCATCCCCCGGTTTTCTTGGACACCAAAACATCCTGGTGTAAAACCCCGGATCCGTTGCCGGATCTTTCACCTCTACTACAGCCGCTAGGCGAGGAGGGAAGTTATCTCGTCCCGTATAATATAAATTTGACGGGATTCTCGAGGTAACGCGGTCACCAGTATCAGTATCAGTATCAGTACTTTATTCACCAGATGTAATATTGTGTATAAATCAGTATAAAGCATTTGGCGGGAATAAAACCCCGAAGGGCTTGTTCTATCCCAAATTAATTAAATTAATATTAAGCATACATGATTTTGATGAATATAAATATGCATGTAGGAATGACAGGCAGCTGATACCATTTGTATAAATAAAACAAGAACCTTGTGATCCACAGAAAATCTACCATAATCAAATGAAACTATGTGTGGTAAACACATCGTAAACTATCCCTTTCTGGATAGTAATATTCCAGTGGGACCTGCATATGGCGTATACATATCTCGCTTAGTAGCATTTGCTAGATCCTGTGTTAAATGTGATGATTTTAATCAACGTCACAAAACATTGCTGCATAAACTTATAAAACAGGGCTATTCCACCAAGCGCCTCCACTCAAAGTTTCTCAAATTTGGCGATACATATCGCATGCTGATAGCAAAATACGAACGTAGCGTGCAAGATCTATGGCGCTACGTTTCGTAACTTGTGTCTAATTCCGCTTAACCCGGGGCTAGGGGCCGTATGAACCCATGTACTGCAAGATCCTCATGGTGCTCATATGAACAGTCACAATCAAAGCGTGACTGAGATACATCTTTTTTAGATGACGACTCTATAATGAATATTATGGATTAAGAATACTGATCAGCGATACGGATTTGATATTTCTGGAACATCATGATGTCTTGCCGGCATCATTGAAAACTGTTGACCGCTTCTCTTGCAGGAAACAAGCCTATGTTTTTGTATACTATGATTGTCTTTTTGAATTTGGTGCTAATACTGTTATATGGAAAATGGAATAGGTCTTTGGATTATGGACGCGGATATTCTCTAATGGACGACGGCTGGATTATGAATGACGGACTAGACGCTTGTAATTATAATGTAATACACTAGGGACTTAAATATTGTTAAAATAAGATTGCGATTGCGATTTAAACAGTGACAAGGATGGAGTAGATTTTAACTTAGGGGGCAAACTGTTCCACAACCGAGGTCCATTTATCTTAACCGAATAGTATGAAAGATCCGATGAGTAAAATGGACGATAGATATTTATGGTAGACTGTCGAGTTGGATAGGAATGGATAGCTGATATCTTGATGAAGCAATCTCGAAGTGAAATGGGTAACAAGTGATTATGAAATGGAAACTTGTGCACGAGCAACGAAATTAAATGATCGTTTAAACTGGCAACTGGCAAAATATTCAACTCTTTAAAAAGTAGATCTGTATGAGCTAGCTTGTCGGCTGACATGATTATACGAACAATCTTTTTTTGTAATCTTTTCAAGGGCTCGATATGAGTTGGATACGTATTCCCCCATAGAATGTTGCAATATGATAGATATGGATAGATTAGGGAATAGTATAGTATATAGAGCGATTTTTTGTTCAGAGTAGATTTGATATGATTGGTAACGCCAATATTTCTTGAAATCTTTTTTCGTATTTCGTCAATGTGTGTTGTCCAATTGAGACGATCATTAAAATGCACCCCTAAAAATTTGAAATGGGAGACTTGCTCGAGTTCAGTACCACATATAGATATTTTAGGTTTGAAATTGCATGCACGGCGTCTAGATGGCTTAATAAACATAAATTTTGATTTCAAAACATTTAGTGACAATTTGTTACAAGAGAACCAAGTTTGTAATTTTTCCAATTCCTCAACAATCATACCCACTAGTAGTTTTGGGTCGCTATCAGACAGGGTAACACTCGTGTCATCTGCAGAAAATATAATATCAAGGAGTTGGGTAACATAAGAAATATCATTTATATACAAAAGGAAAAGTATTGGTCCTAAAATTGAGCCTTGTGGAACTCCACAACTGATAGATTTAAGCGACGATAATGTATCATTGTACGAAACGCATTGGGATCGTGAAGTTAAATAACTTTGAAACCAATCATTACACTTGCCCCGGAGACCATAGTAATCTAATTTATTTAGGAGAATATTGTGGTTAACCGTGTCAAAGGCTTTTGAAAGGTCCAGAAAGGTGGTAATGCTGTACTGTTTGTTTTCTCGAGCGGATACTAACTTGTCAAATAAGGATAGAACTGCATGCGATGTAGAGTGATTCGGTCGGAAGCCAAATTGATGAGAACATATAATGTTATTATCTTCCAAAAATGTTAGCATTCTTGTTACCACAATTTTTTCAACAATTTTACTGAAACAAGGGAGCACGGATATTGGCCGATAATTATCAACAATATCTTTCATTCCCGATTTATAGATAGGTGTAATTCTAGCGATTTTCATTGCGTCAGGAACTTTGCCTAATTGAAATGATATGTTTATAATGTGAGACAGTGCAAAGGCTATCAAATGAGCAATGGGTTTTATTAGTGATATTCGTATGCCGTCAATTCCAGCCCAGTGGGGTCCCTGTCAGCGGAGGAGAGTGGTTTGGAGTGCGCACCATTCCATTCGGTATCCTTCCGCGACAATCTGCCTTACCAGGCCGTCTGCGCTGTACCGATTTCACTAAGAGGTGAAGTGCACTAGACGGCCTCCGACCGGCAGTTCCGGGCACCGACACAGAAGTGCCGAGTCCGGTGGGCCCCCCCAACTCGTGCTGAGCTTGAGGTTGGTGTCCTGGGCAGTGGGGGAGCGCACACTGACATGTCAGGTGCGCTTCCTACCCTTACCAGCGGGCTTATAGGAGTTACTAGACCCCTTCTTGCCCTTCCCCTTGCCACGGTAGCCTCTCCTGGCTTTCTTAGGCTTCGAAGAGCCGGAGAAAGAGTCAGTGGGCTTGGAAGTGCTGGCTTTGCGCTTCCCCTTAGCAAGGGTCTGGTTTGCTTGACCATGGACTCAAGCTCCTGAGAGTCAATATGACCTTCAGCAGTGTAAGCATTGAGTCCGTCGGTGAACAGCTCTTGGCTAGCGAGAGGTAAGCTCAAGAGGTTCTGCACAAGGTATGTTTTGTGTCCAGTCGAGACTCAGCCAGGAAGAGTCTCCGTCGGGCAATCTGCACTCTGGCTATCACCCTTGTCAGAAGGTCCAACCCCGTTGCAGTAGCCAACTGCATACAGTGGTAGAACTCTGGGGGTGCTTGAGGAACCGATAGCGGTTCTCCATCGCCAGCCGGAAGCACCACGGGTTCGGAATCGCTTCCGCGTCCATGGAGTGCAACCGGGACACCGCGTCGCCAGCCGTACGCTGCAGAGCAGCTACGTGCGATGCGTGTGTCATGTGCAGAAGGTGGCTAAAGGTTCGTAACCCGGCCCGGGCCGAACACTTTGCCGCCTTGAGCTCTTCCTCAACCGACCGGCGCAACGTATCGTTTGGATGGAGATCCTCCCGATGTTGTCTGCCGGTCAGGAAAAAGGCGGACTGCCGTCCAACCTTCGAAGCCGATTTCGTCCGCTTGACTTCGGACGGGGGGCCTCTGAAGAGCTCAGTGAACCCGCGTGGAGCCGTACGCAGGGAACGCTTAGCCTTTCCCTGCGGCCTCACCGAAAGCGCATCGAAAGCCTGATCCACGAATGGATCTAGCCCTAACGAGGGTAGCTCCGGCCGGCGAGCCGGCGACTGACCTGTTAGCGATCGCTTAACGGGTTCTTGCTGCTTAGTGTTCGTAGGGACACCGCACACTTCAGCAACATACGCTAACGACCTAGTCCAAGAGGACATATGGCCGAGCGTGGGCCTCCCGGCATCTTCTGTTGAGCGGCAGCCCGCAGAAGAGCCGCATCGATGGTATCATCGATGGTACCCACTTGCTCGTGGTCCAAGTCAACGCGAGGGACGGGGTCCTCTCCGGACGTTGAACCTACCTTCATATCCGTATCCTCAAGCAACCGATCATCAATAGAGCCGATGACGGAGCCGGATGAACATCTTACGTCACCCGTGGGGCGTGACCAAGAGGATTGGATATGATCCCCGTTCAATGGGTAACCGTCACGGCCTAGGCCGGATGTTCCCGGTTGAACGGAGTCATGATCACGAGCACGGGCTAGCAACCCGGCATCGGAGTGATCACGGCCACCGTACGACGCCACAACACGGACCGAGCGGTCCGTGTCGGCCGGAGATTGCTCGACCTCAATCTCGGCTAGGCTGATGGACTTGGCCATCCCGTCGAGCGCAGTCGTGTCCCTATCCGTACCGTCTCCTGCTGGACCCCGAGAAGGGCCGGACAGTGTCTCACTATCGACTAGAGTCGTAGGAGCACATGACGGTTCGGAATGGACGACAAGAGTCTCAGACGGGCGGCGCGAAGTCTTGGCTCGCACCTTAGACTTGCGCGGCCTGCGTTTCTTGATCGAAGAAATAGCAGGCGGCTTTCCCAACGCGGCGCTCTCTAGAGGGGACCACGAACACCGGTGCGTCAGTTTCGCTGATAGCCGTCGCGCCCTGGGACAAGCCCAAAGCACGATTCAGCTGCGCAAAACGTGCGGCAAGTTCTGATTCTGGTATAACCTTCCTACTTGTTAGACTGTAGTAAGATCAGAATCGGAAGTACCCGGGTTCACGGTCAGTAGTGCCGTCACGGACCGGGAACGTACTAACAGCCAGCGCTGAAAGACATTCCAGATTTATCAGTCAGATATAATTCTGAACAAATATATATATGATTAAATTAGTGCCAATTATATCATACAGAGCTTATAACTACTCACAGTGCCAGCTCTGGGCTTATAGAACGATCCCACACAGGTGTAGTCCTCTCATAGTGTACTACGGACCTTGTGTATACTAATACCGCCACAACATCATAGATGCCACTATGTGTACAGAAACGAGCTCAATCAAAGAAAGTCTCAGTTTCGTGGTATTATAACAAGAGATGGACCCCATCGTAACTGTCCATTCGTAAAAATCAAGCGTACAACACCGTAATGCGCACACAATGAATAGTGATTCATTGTATAGGTATCAGTATAGCCCCACTTGTACTGTAATACCTCTGCAGCACCACATGTTGAACTACTATACATGTGCAAACGTATAGTTTGATAATTACGGTACACCATACATACAATGAACTGTATATAGTATTGGAGCGAAAGAATGTTTGGAACGTGAAACATCATAAACGGTATTTTATTTCCATAGTATGTCATGAAAAATACCTCGCATCGTTCTACTAAAATACAGACAACAATGTGCTATTGTTGTGATTATATATATACACCGTTCTTTGAAACGTAAACCCAAAGTGCGAATATAATGTACAGAGCTCAGCTATTAGAATAGTGTCTACATGTACATGCATTGTCATGCCAAGGTATGCCCAACTACCTATAGAATATTCGCACAAAGAATTCACAGTAACAAAGAGGTTACGTAACTTCTCTAGCAACGGACTCTATGACCCCGACGCACTACCTCGAGAGAGATGTGCTGCCGGTCAAAATGGATACTTAGTAACATGTCAACAAGAGTCCATTACCGGATCAGTAGCGCACAACGTAACCTATGATCGTAAAGCCAATTCCGAGTCGTGCCATAGCTTGTCGTGCCAGCCTTGCCGTGCCAGACATTTAACACATTTATCACAATGGTATACGATTTACATTTACAACGTATATATTATTCTCAAAGCAGAGCAGAATAATCCCATAGTGAAAGCATAGGCCCAATATGCTGTTTACAGAATGGCGAGCGCCAAACTGTGCGATCCCATTACACTGAGGATTTCCACTGTACATGATTTATAACAATAAATACAATGAAATGCGGTAAGGAATTCGGCATAATGAGAAAGTACATAAATGTAAAAACTCACGGACCAATACGGGAGGCTTGAGAGCACGAGTAAATCCAATGAATGTATATGAATCTCCTTAGTTTGATGAGCACTGAAATCCACGTGTGGGTTTGATCGTGCTAGAAATCAAACTGAGGAGTTGAGTTTTTTGGCGGGAACTTAAGCGGTCAAGGTCGCCGGAGTTGATGGAGGCCCTGGAGGGGGGTGTCCGTTTTTTCTGGCAATTTGGTATAAGAGGTTTAGAATCTACCCAACAGTATTGCATAATATTAAATATTATGCACAAGGTAAGTATAAGGTGTCTTGATATAAAACTGTTGACTGCTTCTCTCTTGCAGAAAACCTGCCTACGTTTATGTAGGATTGTTTTATTGTTTTCAATTTGGTCATAATGCTGTTATATGAATTAGATCTTCTTTGATGGATGACGACTGAATATTAAATGACAGACTAGACTCTTCCAGTTCTTCTTCCTTCCTTCGTGTTGCATCGTATATGACGGTAACAGCAAAAATACAGAGTTGCGTGTCTAATGAAGCTACTTTCTGTAATTGACTGACAACGGACGATTTTAAACCAATGGGATTGGATGAAATAACTTTTTCCTAATATAAAAAAAAATTCTCAATGTCCTGATCCTCTGCGTATTTAGTATGTGAAGAGTAGAAACTCTCGAATTAAGGCTTGTCACATGGGAACCGGGTATTGCATGCCAGATCACCTCGACAGTTATGTGCGCCACCATCATTGTTGACAGAGGCACATATTGACACAGATAGTCCAAGAGAGCTACTAGTGGTACACAACCTTTGTGTACATTTAGGTGTTTACAGAAATACAGTAATCTTTGTAGAGTATAACCATAAAAAATGATGGTATAATCATCAATACAAGCTAATGACCATATTCCATCAATCTTGAAATTGTATGAGTACAAATAAATGACAGAAAAAAATAAACCCAACTCCAGATACAGCTCAGCTATATATCATTCCGTCCCACCCCAGATGTGTTACCAAATAACATTATTACATTTCAGGAAGGAAGCCCAGATGGCATCATCACTTAGCAAGCCTATCGGTGCGCATAGTTTGACGTCATGATTTTCTTCACGTGCCCAGTTGCACTCTACCAGAGGAGGAGATTGGCTAATCCGTGTACTGCGATATGACCATTGTATATGAAGTACCGGGAAGTAATGTATTTACAAATGCAAGATTCACGCTATATTTCGGAATATTCTTGAACTTTATTGGTAATTGTTAACATTGTTTTTTCGTCATTTTGAAATCAAAAGCGTTTTACCATGCCCCTAGCTGCCATACTGTGGACTCGTCACCTGCGTGTCGATTTCGGGCACGCGACGTGCAGGTGTCGTTTGCTTGGATTAATTCATTGACCAACGCCTACGGCCCTCGTGACCAAACTTAAACTCATCCTATTCCATCGCGATCTATCTTACTTGTTTTGCCTCTGTAAATAAGCAATTATTTCTTAATTAATATGTATTCTAGTCTCCAGTGGATTGATGTTGAAGATGCACATATATTAAAGTCTATAATATGAAAAGACAACATAACATTGAAATAGTGAAGATCGATTTACCTTCCCATTAGCTCGGTAACATATTGTGTGATAATAGATTCAAATACAAGCGTATAGTCCGTCATTCATTATTCAGCCATCGTCCATTAAAGAATGTCAGCATCCATAATCCAAACACCTAATTCGTGTTGCATTAACACCAACTTCCAAAGAAATTATAGTGTACATAAAATAGGTTAGCTTCCTGCAAGAGAGAAGCGGCCAACAGTTTCCAATGATGCCGGCAAAACATTATGATGTTCCAAAAATATCAAATCCGTAGAGATGACCAGTATTCTTAATCCATATGGTTTTCGTTGTAATGTCGTTATCTTGAAAGTGATGTATCTCAGTCATGCTTCGATTGTGAAGGTTCATATGAACACATGTGGATCTTGAAGTACATGAGTTCATACCGCCCCTAGCCCCCGGTTAAGCGGAATTTTACAAAACGTAACGCCATAGATCTTGCACGCTACGCTCGTATTTTGCTATCAGTATGCGATCCCCAAATTTAAGAAATTTTAATGGAGGCGCTTGATGATATAATCCTGTTCTATAAGTTTCTAAAATAACGATTTGTGACGTTAATCAATATCGTCAATTTACACAGGATCTAGCAAATGCTACTAGGCGAGATATATACAATATTGAAATTGTGATGATCTCTCATGTTGTAATGTCCACGAGAGATACCGCCTGCCTCATTTGTATAGAGATATAGGTTTAATGATGATGTACCGTTTTGGCTATCTGTAGTTTCCTTCAAATCCAGTGAAGGGTATATATATCCTTCACTGCGGCATTTATATAGAGATTGTACACAACCAGAAGATCGTCTATATAGTTTATGGTGACTGAGAACGAAATGGTCTTTGAAATCATCGATTAATGCATTGGTTCAAGGAGAAACAGTCAAGAAGCCGAATTCTCGGTTGGTCCTCCCCATCTGACTAGATGTAAACAATGTGAAAAACTACATTCTTATTACAATTCAACTCCTATTAACTTCCCCCTCCAGCAGATAAAACATATACATGTATCAACAGATGACAACATGCATGAATCATATGAATAAAGCTAAATCCAGTAGTGGTAATCGGTTTAACATAGCTCTTTAAAAAATTTATTTCAAAACCCAAAATTTGAAAGTATATTTAAAGTCAAATTTGAAAATTGGGATTTGAAATTGTAAATTGTAACTAAAATTTTGTATTTGTAATTTCAACTTGGTGGGTACAATGATGTGCAATCTTCTGATATATGTGAGGTAGGGCAGATGGTTGGGTTAAAGCCATAGAGGGTGCGGCCAGGCAGATGGGTGGGTTTAGGAGATAAAGGAAATAGGCCCCGCCCTTTGTCAGCTTGGCGACAAACCTCATTTGAAGATATCATATAATAGCTCCATCAACCTATTGAAAACAAGACTATTATCTGTCGAAATAAGTATAACGTTAGGCGTATTTCAGTATTACGCGAGGTGAGATGTCTTGAAAACTTGAACAATCAATTCACATGAAATTCATTAAATACAGTCTGTAGCTAACTGGATTTCTAGCAGCATGCTCCTCTACAGGCTTGCAGCTATCATGTTCGAATCATCCTGCTTTTCACGGCACGAATGTAGCCTGCGCCTGTATGGTCTGCAGGTGTCACGTTGGAACAACGCTGCAATTCCCAACATGTAGCTACCATGCTCGATTACAGCTTAAGTGGAACATGTAGCATCCAGGCTAAACCTTATCAGTAGGCCTAGGGTAGGTCTATGGTAGGCCTATAAAAGGAACCGTGAAATGGGGAGGTGCATAATTCAAACAGGGAACCTTGGAAGGGGGATAGGTGCAAAATTCAAAGAGCAAAGAACAATTGTCAGGTGAATTGGTGATATCGGGAGTGTTGGGGCATATGTTGTGGTTGTCGATTAATTCCCGATAGGCAAATGGAGGGAGCAGTCTATTAAATTCATGGATTCTATTAAGACCACAGTTTTCACCACCAGTGCTTCACAGGCACCATGCCTTCAAACTCCCCATGTACTTGGGGGCGTCGGTTGGGATAGGGTGGCGGGGCCAGGAACCCATTTTACAAATGCAAAACATAACAGGCAAATCAATATACGGAACCTGCACATTGCCTCTGTCAGTATATGGCGGCGAAGCAGGGCGCTGCCCAAAGAAGGGGAGATTTGGTTTAATGTCAAACTCAATGTTATTTCATTCATATGGTGACAGCCAGTTTGTGGAGTTCCGGAGAGAACCACTACCCGTCGGCAAGAGAACCACCGCTCGTGGCAAATTTTCACACATTCACCAGCTGTGGTCGAACCCGTGCCGGTTCAGCGGTATGAGGCTAGCGATCACCAGCGAAACGCTTTAGAACATTCGGCCACCGAGGGCCCCCGCTGTCCAAGGAAAAGACAGGAAAGCCCTCTATAAAAGGTATGAGGAGAGCGCACTCGGCCAGCCGCGGGTCGCTGATCCGTGAGGTCGCCCGCAGAGCTATTGTATTCTGAATGGCCGTCAGTCACGATCTGTCCGTTTGATGTTCAATGTATGATTCCGCCGACCGAGTCGTTGGTTCTTATTAGCCGCAGAAAAACATCAACGGAAGTTGAAATTAAAAATGCGCAGTAGTTCTACGTAAAAATAAGGATGCATTAATTATGCGCAACACAAATATTAGGCAATTTGAAGTCATACTGAATATGAGCATATTTCATTAATCAGAATATGACCATTCGTAGCTTAGTTACAGGACTTTGGAATCATACTGTCGTTTTGTATATTTTATCGTTTTTCTACAACTTCCGCATTTCTCAACAAGACAAAAATTTGCAGGGAACTTGGTATAAGTACAGCGAATGTGGAAACGAATAGCACATGAGGGTCCGGTTGGACTAGCTAAAAATATAAACGATAGAAAAATTCTCAAAAACCCCATTTAAAATACATGGGCAATTTTGCCACAAACAGAAAATACATCATTTTCACTGCCGAATTAACAGAATTTCCGCATTTCAAAAATGACACATTTTGTGCTTGCGTTCAAGATCAAATAAAAGAGTACATATCAGTCTTTACCATTTTAGGGTCCGGAAGCCTGAATTTGGATAAAATGCAATATTGTAAACACTAGATTGGCCTTTTTCGCTTTTGCGCTGCCTCAAAGCTATTAACTAATGAGTCAGCCAAGGCCGTTTTACCCCCTGCGTGCTAATCGCTAATTGATCTTCAATACTTGTGTATTGAAGTTCACTTCTGGCCCGACGGGGTCCTTGACGGGCATCGGTATTAAAACTATTATATAGGCTGACGAATATTAACAGTTCATTTTATTCTAATTACGTTATACCATGGAGTTAAATAAGACTTATTTAACTCCATGGTTATGCTAGCTTAAAAAGCTTGAGATCAAGTAAGCATATTATGCTAAAATAAACAATCTCGTTAACGAAAACGAGGAATGGTTCCCTGGTGAGTAAAAATAATTTCTACATAATTATTGAGGCAAAAAGAGGATTTGAGAACGGGAAGCATAATAAACACATCCTGTATCTATTACAAATGAATATGGCCTCTATATTGTATACGGTGAGCGTGTGCTGCTAAAATTTTGATATATAAGAGCTGAAAATACATGTTCGACAACTTATTTACGAAATTTTCTGACCAAGAGCAACACCTTCAGCACAACGAAGATAATCTTTTTCACGGCAGAAAAATGGACCTGCATGTGGAACAACTTCGGTTAGCCTGTCGCTTGTGTGCGGGGACACAGCCGATATGCTCAAATCTAATACATCTTCGTCGATATCTCGAGGAACATGGGCCATGTTAGACGCTGTCTTGTGAATGAATATCTAGTTTTTTTGATTGATTGATTGAAATTGTAGTTTAAGGGCCGCTTCCCATTCGGATTTCGCGGCCCATCAACTCAATGTTTTATTTGACTTTCGCGGTACATTACTTTGTTTATTGAATATCTTTTCCAGTGCTAAGTAAATAAATAAATAAATAAATAAATAGGTAAATAATAAATAACAATGAGAGATTAGTAGGAGATATAAATAGAGGTAAATAAGAATCGCTATATGTACAAGTTCGTAAGTCTCTTTCTGGTTTTTTTTTGGTAAGTTTTTCTGGTAATTGTGAGTTCACTGTAATCGCGTGTATGATTCCTTTGTCTTGGTACCCCTTTGTACACACAAAGCCGTCCAGAAAAAACTGGGAGAACCATGGGCGACTTCAGGATTTTTCTGATCGACTTTTCTAGCGGCGTTCATGGGAACGGGTGGGTTCTTCCAGAAATCTGTGCCTGTAACAATTGCTTGGAGTGTATATTGGGGCACAGGACGGCAGGTCTACGTCCTATATTGCGTGAGAGTCAAAGGAACATATTCTGTGTTAAGGTGTCTGTTCGGTGTCATCTATGGGGTAGCGTGTCGGTGTGGTCTAGGATGTGGTGTTCTGTTTCTGGACGTTTCTTGTTGTGCGGCGATGTTGGCATTCTTGTGATTGTCAACAGTCTTCTGTTTTTACTCTTGTCCATCATGGCGCTGTTTTATAATATTTGTCGTCATCGGTGTTCTGTTTTAATGCTGGTCTTCCTCGTCTGTGTTCTTCAGTGTTCTGTGCCTGTATTACAAAGAATAGAAGAGTTTGTAGTTTTTTGTTTTCTGGTGTTATATTTTGCCACCGGCTGGCACTATCGTGATCTAAGTCACACAATAACAATAACTAATTAGGTACTAAATATTATAAATAACAATATTATCATAATTGAGGCTAAATGTGAATGCTTCATATAACCTCCAGTCTTCTGTCCCTGCTAGAAAACCGGACGGTTAACATTCGTTAACGAGGGTTGGAGGTAAGGAAACACAATTGAAGAAATTAGTATCCATTTTTGTGAGTGACATTATTCGTGTGCGTGGTTGTTTCTTGGATGTGTGCTACTGATTTACATGTATGTCCTTGATTGTTGAATTGGTAGCGGCCTTTAGGTTTTAGAGACGAATGTGGTTACCGGCCCACACGGAACATGGTATCTCCGGTGCCCACATTGCCTATATTTTATTCCAAAAGAGAAATTTCGGCCAATATTGTCGCAGGGATGTTGACTGGTCTTGGCCTCCGATTTTTGAGACTAATGTGGCAACCGGCCCACACAGAACATGGTATCTCCGGTGCCCACATTGCCTATATTTTATTCCAAAAGATAAATTTTGGCCAATGCTGACATAGTTAGTGATGCGCATGCACGGGGGTAGTGTTAGATACTGGAATAATAGCCAGCAGTTTTGATAAAATTTATTAAGGACTTGAATACCTGTTTTCTAATGGGGGCTTAGGGTTTAATATCGCTGGTAATGTTAAGGGAGTGTTGAGTTTTTTTAATTCGTTTCTAAGTGCCTCGCGTTGTGGGTAGTGTTTTGGGCATTCAAGTAGGACATGTTCTATTGTTTCTTCTACATTGTTGCGTGCGGTACAGAGTGGTGAGGTGTTTTTCAGAAGCATGGACAGATGTGATTTAAGTCCGGTTTTGCCTAGTCTTAATCCTAGATGATGCGGTCGTCACGTTTGCTGTCTAGCTGGAATCCACAACTCTGTCTTTTCCCCTTATCTAGAATACTATGTAGCCATCTACCTCGGTTTTCTTCGTTCCATTCTTTTTCCCATTTACTATCTATTCTGGTTCTAATGATGGAATTCAGTTCTTTGGTTCCTAGTCCTATATGCACGTCAGGTGCAGTTTTGGTGAGACTGTCTTTGGCTGTCCTATCGGCGGCTTCGTTTCCCCTAACGTCCACGTGGGCGGGAATCCAAGCTAAGATGGCGTCAATGTCATTGTCTCTTCTTTGTGTACATAGAATTTCTATTTCGTGTATGAGGTCAGGTCTGCTGTCGGATTTGGAGTTCTCTATAGATACCAGTCCGCTTAAGGAATCACTAAGAATAACGGTGGAAACCGGTCGGTTCTGGAGAACCCATTCGAGGGCCTTGATTATGGCGACTAATTCAGTGGTGTATACAGACATATTGTCTGGTAGTTTGAAACCTTCGTGAATGTCAAGTTCTGGAATAACGAATGCAGAACCTGTATTGTGACTTGTGTTTTTGGAGCCGTCTGTATATATTTTCAAGCGATTTTTCCAATGTGTGTCAATATATTCGAGGGCAGTGACCCTTATATGCTCTGGGTTGTCCTGTTTGGTGATGTGGCTATGTATATTCGTGTCCACGTGTGGTGTGATTAGTTGCCATGGTGGTCTATTGACCTTGTCAGTGTCAGAGATACGAGAGATTGGAATGTGGTGTTCTTCGAATAATCGTTCTATCGTGTAACCGAGTGGTGCAGAGTCTTTTTCCCATTTTGTTTTTAGGAATTCGTATTCGGTATTTGGGCCAAATATTTTGTGGCATGGGTGGCTTTCGCCCTTGGCTATTGTTTTCCCTGCATATTTCATTGACAGCTCTTCTCGTCTTAAATGTAAGGGTTTTTCATTAGTTTCTATTTGTAGACTACATAAAGGAGTTCCTTTGAACGCCCCGGTGGCTATTTTTAAGGCCGAATACTGAATGCTGTCTATTCTTTTCAAATGGGTCTTGCATGCTGATTGATACGCGATTGAACCATAGTCTATTTTGGATCTGATGAGTGTTTGAAACAGACAGCATATTTATAGCTGAAGATTAACAACAGATTATTTTATGAAGACCTGAGTGAGAACTGTCAAGGCGTGTTAATGTGTCAGTCTTCCTTTGTGAGTTCATCACCTCTCACGGATTCCACTTAATCTCGCACATTCGAATTGAATAATCTCTGTTTGCCGGCATGATCTGAAACAATGGTTCTTTCATAATTTGAAAACGGTACGTGTGATGATACACGCATATAACCTCATCATATGAAACATGTTTTCAGCAAGTGTCAAGCTGGAAAAATTTAAAATCCTAATATAATTTATAATAGAAACGATGTAAGTGATGTGCCTATCACTGTTGGGTCAAAGTGATCTCTCTTTCCCTCCATGGTCAAACTCAACACTTCCCGGCGGCATGCACAGCGGGCGGCTAAGTACCAATTCACATTTCCAATACACTCAACTTATAATAGCTTTGATGACGTCGATGGGGCGCATGCGCGGGAACCCGACAACTACCGAACATGACCGAACCTGCTTTAATCTCCCAAATACACACAGGCTAATCCGACGAATCCCTGCTGTGGCGGAATCGTACATTGAACACTTTGATCTGACCGAGTGCTCTCTCCTCCTTATTTAACTCCATGCATCGTGTAACGCGCTAGTCAGAGCTCACCCGGACTAATCTTGTATCCAAATAGCGTGCACTGTGAGGTCCCTACCTTCGTCTGAAATTTGGGAGATAAATTTGCCGTCAGTGAGATGAACTCCAATTGATGCAATCAGATATATTCGACGAGGTAATTGCCATGATGTAAAAAAATTACACGACCCTAGAATCGAATCTCCGTGCAATACAGCTACCGACGAACATTGGACCGGTCATCGTTCTGCAAGAGATCTTCATTCAAGGGAGTTAATTTTGTGACGTCATAATATCTGTCTCTGGACATTGCAATGGACTGCTCCGCCGGCTATATAAACGGCGTTATTCTGTCATACACTGTAAATCGTAGTGTTTTAAAACAAGACACTTTATAAACACATTTTTGTCCCCACTTGTAATAAAACACATAAAGTGTTTTTATATTAAACACTAGTGTTTTACAACAAGACACTGTTTCAGATATAAGATAAAACACTTAAAGTGTTTAAACACTAGTGTTTTACAAAAAGACACTTTTTGAGATACAAGATAAAACACTTAAAGTGTTTTTAATTTTAAAACACTTTAAGTGTTTCGTCTTAAAACACTTTGAGTGTTTTAAAAGTGTTTTAAAATAAAACACTTTTAGTGTTTATTGGCTTGTCCCCACTTTAAAAACACTTTCAGTGTTTATAAAGTGTCTACAATCGAATAAGTGTTTATAATCGAAACACTTTTTGCAAAGTGTTTAATCAAAGCACTTCTGAATACTGGAGACTGCTGAAACAAAGAGAAAAGAAAACAGTTTTCAATTGTTAAAATTTATTATAAAACTTTCTCAGCAAAGGAACAATATCACTACAATTAAACATGCTTACAGTGGGCATGCATATGCTTAAACATATTTCACATATAAAATCATCAGGCCCTCCAATCTATGTGAAAAGAAATGCAGCAAATTACATACAAAACCAGGCTTGAGTGACTGTCTGTTTAAATGGGGTAATAATACAGGTTAAACCGGATTATGTGCATTAAGATGAGATACTCTTGTGACTGGTATCAGATATGATAACATGTGGGGTAAACATGAATGTTCTTGCTGGCAATTGTACCGCCAATCCCTCCCAGATGAGAAATGCATGGTAAATGTTAGACATGGCATTTTATCAGGATTTGTTTTACCTCAATAATGAGTTCATGCGCTGTGATATAAATAACCCTTTCAAGCAGAAGGTTACTTTTCAGCATGGACATTCAGGTTTTCCAATACCAGTCATATTTTTATCTCATTTTAATGCACATAATCCAATTTAGCCTGCAATCTTATCCCATTCAAACTGACTAAGTCACATAAAGCCTGGTTCAACATCCGACTTGCTGCATTACTTTCACATAGATGTAGCCACCAACTGTTAAAACAACTGAAAAAATTTAATTAATATGGACTAGTTTAACTGCAGTATATAGTCTCCTATAAAACATGTCATCATAAAATACATTTAAATCAAGAAATACCAATAAAATTATGCTGAAAAACTAAGCACTAATAGTTCAATCACATTATAATTACGTCGTTGGTTATTATGTAAGTGTGGGGGCTATGCATAAAGGATCTTACACGAGTGGCTATTTTCAGTATGAAAGTTATGACACAAATTAAGTTTGATATGTTGTGGGTTTTAGCAGCAACATGTGAAACTTACTCAACGAATGTCATAACTTTCACTTAATTAAATTGCCACGAGTGTAAAATTCTATTCATCACATAACTATTTTTAGGTAAATAATGAACACAATAATTCAAAAGATTTCATTATCAAATCTACCTCAAAATTTCTATTCTTTGTTTCATTCTCGTAAAAAAAAGGGCTGGCTCAGATGAATCACAGCCTTAAAAGCTGTATATGTTAACCTGATATAGTTCCAAAAACGCAACAGAGCTTGAGCACCTCCTTAGTCTGTTCAGTTTCCACAGTATTTCAAAATATCGTAGATCATTTCACAACATGAATGTAATAAGTGTAACTAATTTGTTAATTGGCTGTTCTTCAAACATTATTTAATTTGGACCGTCACGCTACGAATTGCAATTATGTTTGCTGCACGTCATCATGCGCGTGACATGTTGGAGAGTTCTCAGCGAGGTGATGACAGGCTAGGCTTCATAGCATTCTCAATAGGTACGGATATCACAGAATTTGTCTGCCAATAGCATCCAGTGTCCTCACAGATTGCTGATAACGCCTGTATTTCGGCTTCTGCGATGGCGCAGCTTCCAATTGCTGCTCAAGGCAATGCAGATTTGCAGTCTACTCCTGCTTTGTTGCATGTATTTTCAGGCACGGTCAACTTTTCGTTTCTTGGATTGCTGCATGCTGTTTGCGTAATCCTGCTTCCTCTAAAGCATATTCAGCTTTAGCATGGGCTGTCTCTGCTTTGGCTCTTTCATTGCCAAAACTGATGAGGAGACGGGATGTTCCAAGATGTGAGCTCCACTCGACTTCTTAAGACTTTATGGATTGCTGGGCAACTGAACCCGGAGCCAGAATTGAACAGTTGGGTTCCTCTTTTGATCGAATCCAAATATGACATCTTCGTATTTCATCGCTGAAGTTCCTAGATGGGGACGATACAGCTGTCAGTCAGTGTTTTTACTATACTGACTTTCTCCAGTTTCTATGCTGCATCGAAGAGTTAACAATAGAGATAACCCAAGAGTACTAGCAGGTATAGGACACAACGCCGGAACGTAATGGTAATACTGCTTTTAATCTCGGCACTTTTTCCGATGAAATGGGTAAAAAGCT
>JAVTVY010000213.1:0-32386 GCA_036873755.1 Hanleya hanleyi
AGCTAGCGTGCTATAAAAGGGAAGCGGCCTGGCCGTTTCATCAGACACTCTGTCAACCACCAAGATGTTCACTTGTACTACGTGCGCGAAATCATTCACTCGTCTGCACGACTTGCGCCGCCATGAGGCTACCAGGCACGAAGGAACCGCCCGGTATAGCTGTACGATATGTACACTGTCGTTTCAGCGCCCGGATCATTTACAGCGCCACACGTGCACGCCATGAAGTACCCAAGCGTCCATGCGAAGAATGTGGTCGGCTTTTCAAACTGACCAGTCAGTTGCTGCGACACCAACGCACACGACACCCTGTTCCGCAGCCACGTTTGCAGATAGAAGAGCCCGTAGGCATCAATATCGAAACAGGGGGAACTCCTACCCATCGCACGAGGGCCGATGATGATGTCGCCTTAATTCAAGTCAAATTCCGACGACAAGACCTTGGGCCAGATTTTGTACGACGCGGAGGGCAAAGTACACTTCGTGGACGAAGCCATAAATGTTCCCAGCGATCTGTCACACGAAGACCATCCAGTGAGTGACATTTATCGGCGCCATTGGCCCATGATCCGGCACCGTTTCTACCGTCATCGCCCTATTCAAGATATCTACAATTTCCGACGACCGACCTCACCCGTCTACGTAGCTACGTAGAAGCCATCTTTCAAAGATCAAACTACGGCCTTCAAATTGAATCTGGTGTTTGGTTATGTGCTGCAGCATAAAGAGACAGTCCAAGTCCGATATTTTTTACCCGAGCAGTAACATCCGGGTATTTGACCAACCGTTTACCATCATTAACCGGGCGTCGCTAGAGACGATGCTGGAGAAACTGGGCACCGTGGATCCCTTGGAATGGGCCCAGCAACAACGCCCCA
Organism: Hanleya hanleyi; assembly: GCA_036873755.1. Lineage (NCBI taxonomy): Eukaryota > Metazoa > Mollusca > Polyplacophora > Lepidopleurida > Hanleyidae > Hanleya > Hanleya hanleyi. The sequence goes on from JAVTVY010000213.1 coordinate 879, forward strand.
ACACCAAGTGGACAGTGGAGAGTGTGACCAATGTTACGTTTTTCGTTACCAAGCTGACCGACCACTCTCATCGGCTGAATGCGTCACTCATGCACTGATGAATACCATAACATGCCGTACATACTCTATATGTCTACATGTTGATCGTTGACGGTGCGGAGGTGACCGAAGATACACGGATGTTACCGAAGATGTCACGGCTCGGCCCTCGACTTGGGGATAGTTGAACTGAGTGTGCTAAAAATAGATCACCAGCTAGCGTGCTATAAAAGGGAAGCGGCCTGGACGTTTCATCAGACACTCTGTCAGCCACCAAGATGTTCACTTGCACAACTTGCCAGAAGCTGTTTACTCGTCTAGATAATTTACGACGCCACGAGGCCTCCACCCACAACGATGCTCGGTATACTTGTACAACCTGCGCACGGTCATTCAATCGGGAGGATCATTTACTGCGTCATGAGAGGGTACTTCACGCGGGTGCGACGGTACTATGTAATGATTGTGGTCGACTCTTCAGACGACCCAGTCGGTTTAGACAGCACCAACGTTTGAAGCATGCCCCGTCTCTACGGTTTGGGCGACAACTTTCCACTAAAGAGGAGCCGCGGAAGGTCAGACCCAGTGAAGATGAACCCGGAGAGACGAACGCCACTGGTGATACGATGACGAAGAGCCTGCCTATACCCACGGTCCAGGAGGCCTGGATATCCAGCCGGACCCCACCGTTACGGTTTCGAGTCATACGCCTGATAACATCGAACATTTTCTGGACGAGCCCATAAATGTTCCTAGCGATCTCTTACAGGGCGCCCATCCAGTGGGTGACATCTATCGGCGCCATTGGACCATGATACGGCACTGTTTCTACCGTCATCGCCCTATTCAAGATATCTACAATTTTCGACTGACCGACCTCGCCCGTCTAGGCAGCTACGTGGAAGCCATCTTCAATGACCAAGCAACGTCCTTCAAATTAAATCTGGCGTTTGGTTATGTGCTGCGGCATAAGGAGACAGATCAAGTCCGATACTTTTACCCGAGCAGTAACATCCGGGTATTTGACCAACCGTTTACCATCATTAACCGGGCGTCGCTAGAGACGATGCTGGAGAACCTGGCCAGCGTGGATCCCTTGGAATGGGCCCAACAACAACGCCCCAACACCAAGTGGAAAGTGGAGAGGGTAACCAATGTTACGTTCTTCGTGACCAAGCTGACCGACCAACCCATCGGATGAATGTATTCACCCAGGCACTGATAGATTCTGACTCAGAATGCGCAAACAACTATCTGAGGATATGTTGCCTCAACAGTATCCTGGCTTGACCAACGGTGATTAGAATAAACGGTTCAGAGCGAACATGGCCGAAGATGGAACTTTCTGAAATGAAGACTTCTGATTGGACAAGAATACATCTAACGGACAGGAACGAGTATGACAGATGCAAATGGTGGCCTCTGATTGGACAAGTCTTCTTGAATTGTAACACCAAGTGGATAGTGGAGATAATGACCAATGTTGCGTTCTTCGTGGTTAAACTGACCACCCACTCCATCGGATGAAAGTATTCACCCATGCACTGATAGATACTCAGAATGCGCAAACAACTATCTGAGGATATGTTGCCTCAACGGTATCCTGGCCTGCCCGACGATGATTAGAATAAACGGTTCAGATGGCACTTTCTGAAATGGAGACTTCTGACTGGACAAGAATACATCTAACGGACAGGAACGAATATGAAACATGCAAATGGTGGCCTCTGATTGGATAAGAATCTTCTTGAATTGTAAATATACCCAACGCGGCTCCCCCAGCGTGGGTGTGATGTAACATTGGGGAAAATAAAAATATATGAAAAAAACTTCTTGTTGTTGTTGTTCTCTCATGTGTCATCCTTGTTGTTGTTGTTGTTCTCTCTCTGGTCTATATCATGGCGTTATGTTAGGGTGTTAAGGTGTAACGACGGGCGTTGACGGGCATCACCGCATTTCGAAGAATTAGTGACAATTCCATGGAATATCAGAGCTTCTGAGCTATTTCACCATGGCGTTGAAGCATTAAGAATGGTGTTGGTGGGCGTTGCTACAAGATGACACCTCACACGGTCCATTTGGACCGCGGATGGTCCATCTCTACACCAAATAACATCCTTCACTGCTAAAAAAGGCCCGCTTTCGCTACAACTTGTACTAATGACGTCACCAATGACGTCACAGATGCTATAAATATCCCTGAAATCAGGGTCTATACTCCGAGAGCTACAACATGATACCCCACACGATGCGGATGGTCCATCTCTACACCAAATACCTTCCTGCACTGCCCCAAAAGGCTCACTTTCGCTAATACTCCTACTGATGACGTCATCGATGACGTCACAGATGCTTCGGACATGCCTCAATTCGGAATGCACACCCCGAGAGCTACAAAATGACACCTCACACGACGCATTCGGACTAAGGATGGTGCATCTCTACACCAAACTCACCCTCACGCACCCACAAAATGTTCACTTTCGCTACTACTCGTACCGATGACGTCATCAATGACGTCACAGATGACGCGGACACCCATCAAATCGGAATGTACACCCCGAGAACTACAAGATGACACCTTCCAGGACGCATTCGAACCGTGAATAGCCCATCTCGACCTCAAATACCTTCATGTACTGCCAGAAAATGTCCACTTTCGCTACTACTCGTACCGATGACGTCACCGATGACGTCACAGATGACGCGAACATCCCGCAAATCGGAATGTACACCCCGAGAACTACAAGATGACACCTTCGAGGACGCATTCGAACCGTGAATAGCCCATCTCGATCCCAAATACCTTCATGTACTGCCCGAAAATGTCCACTTTCGCTGCTACTCGTACCGATGACGTCACCGATGATGTCACAGATGACGCGGACATCCCTCAAATCGGAATGTACACCCCGAGAACTACAAGATGACACCTTCCAGGACGCATTCGAACCGTGAATAGCCCATCTCGACCCCAATACCTTCATGTACTGACCGAAAATGGCCACTTTCGCTACTACTCGTACCGATGACGTCACCAATGACGTCACAGATGACGCGAACATCCCTTAAATCGGAGTGTACACCCCGAGAACTACAAGATGACACCTTTCAGGACGCATTCGAACCGTGATTAGCCCATCTCGACCCCAAATAACTTCCTTCGCTGCCCCAAAATGGCCGCTTTACTTACTACAACCAACTGCGCATGCGCAGATTAACGCGACATGCATTCAAAAACACACCATTCTGACTCTACCCCACACAAGCTTCACTTTGACACCTCACACGACCCATTCGAACCGTGATTAGCTCATCTCTAACCCAAACACACCCCTACATAGCACCCAAAATGCCTGTTTTTCTATACTACGGCCAGACTGCGCATGCGCAGACTATTGAACACGGACGAACCATTAGTGTAGTCAAGTGCTTCTCCACGAGAGCTTCAAAATAAGACCTCACTCGACCCCATTGGACCATGAGTGGCCCATCTAGACTCCAACATGTCCACCCCGTATGGGCCTATACACCCATAGCCATGCAGTATAGGCCTATGGGCCTACCCAGGCCTCGGTGACTTTTTTCAAAAATTTCACCGATTCGCACGGGGACACTTCCTATCGTGTTCTAAATGACGAGACGAGTAAAATGAGACCCCACAACCCTACCGCAAATGTATAGAAGTACGTTTCCCAGGGGGACAAACATTGATCCTATACCCTCAGTATGGGACTATATGGGGTTCGGTGACTTTTTCAAAATTTCACCGATTCGCACGGGGACACTTCCTATCATGTTCTAAATGACGAGACGAGTAAAACGAGACCCCACAACCCTACCGCAAATGTATAGAAGTACGTTTCCCAGGGGACAAACATCGATCCTATACCCTCAGTATGGGACTATATGAGGCTATATCGTACTTTTCAAAAATTTCACCGATTCGCACGGGGACACTTCCTATCATGTTCTAAATGACGAGACGAGTAAAACGAGACCCCACAACCCTACCGCAAATGTATAGAAGTACGTTTCCCAGGGGAACAAACATTGATCCTATACCCTCAGTATGGGACTATATGGGGTTCGGTGACTTTTTTCAAAAATTTCACCGATTCGCACGGGGACACTTTCTATCATGTTCTAAATGACGAGACGTGTAAAACGAGACCTCACAACCCTACCGCAAATGTATAGAAGTACGTTTCCCAGGGGGACAAACATCGGTCCTATACCCTCAGTATGCGACTATATGAGGCTATATCGTACTTTTTCAAAAATTTCACCGATTCGCACGGGGACACTTCCTATCATGTTCTAAATGACGAGACGAGTAAAACGAGACCTCACAACCCTACCGCAAATGTATAGAAGTACGTTTCCCAGGATGGTCCTATACCTCCCATACCCCATATAGGCATTTTCCCGTAATTTAGGATAAAGTCCGTATTCCGTATTTTTTCAGGAAAATTTTTACATACACCCACCCTGGAACTAGGGGAAGATAACTCTGTTGATAGACAAGCCCCGTTAAGCCCGGCGACCTATATACCCCTCATACCCCATATAGGCATTTTCCCAGGTTTTTCGATAAAGTCCGTGTTCCGTATTTTTTTTTTCAGGAAAAATTTTACATGCACCCACCCAGCCATCAAATACCCCTTCACCTAGGCTTCACGTTGATACCTCACTCGACCCCATTCGACCATTAGGGGCTCCCCTAGATGCCAAAACGTCTATTTTCGTACCCTTGGGCCACCGCGCATGCGCAGAATGACCCTAATTCAACCCCACACCCAGTCCATCAGATGCCCCTTCATGAATGCTTCACTTTGATACCTCACTCGATCCCATTGGACCATTAGGGGCTCCCCTAGCTCCAAAAAGGCTATTTTCATGCCCTTGGGCCACCGCGCATGCGCAGAAGGCCGATATGTCAACCCCACACCCAGTCCATCAGATGCCCCTTCACGAATGCTTCACTTTGATACCTCACTCGACCCCATTGGACCATTAGGGGCTGCCCTAGCTCCAAAACGTCTATTTCCATACCCTTGGGTCACCGCGCATGCGCAGAATGCCGATATTTCAACCCCACGCCCAGTCCATCAGATGCCCCTTCACGAATGCTTCACTTTGATACCTCCTACGACTCCATTGGCCCATTAGGGACTCCCCTAGCTCCAAAACCGCTATTTCCATACCCTTGGGCCACCGCGCATGCGCAGAATGCCGATATTTCAACCCCACACCCAGCCCATCAGATGCCCCTTCACGAATGCTTCACATCGATACCTCACTCGACCCCATTGGTCCATTAGGGGCTTCCCTAGCTCCAAAACGTCTATTTCCATACCCTTGGGCCTCCGCGCATGCGCAGAATGCCGATAGTTCAACCCCGCGCCCAGCCCATCAGATGACCCTTCATGAATGCTTCACTTTGATACCTCACTCGACCCCATCGGTCAACTAGGGGCTCCCATAGCTCCAAAAAGGCTATTTTCATACCCTTCGGCCGCCGCGCATGCGCAGAAGGCCGATATGTCAACCCCACAACCCATTAGATGCCCCTTCACCTAAGCTTCACTTTGATACCTCACTCGACCCCATCGGACCATTTTATCTAGGGACTACTTTTTCTCCGCGGAAGCTTTTTCCCGAGACCGAATCACCGCCAAAACCACGGCCAAACCGCATCACCGCGCATGAATACATTTTTATTTTATTTTTTGCCGGAACTTTTTTTTTTTGTCAGTCAGACCGCCATTTTGAACCCACCCACTCACATCCCAGGTCAATCAGTGCACCCGAGTGAGTGGGTGGGTTCAAAATGGCGGACTTTCAGTGGTCTGTGTAAAATAAAAAGTGCCGCCATTTTGAACCCACCCACTCACATCAAACTCACGCATGCGCACCTCCCCAACCTCCCCCAATTGTGACGTCAAAACAGGTTCTGCGCATGCGCAGTGAGGCGCTATTGCGCTGATTTACACCTTGTATACTACTATCGAGTATTCTTATTCCATGCGCTTATATTCCATGTGGCCGGTAACTGGGTGGTGGCCGATAACCGGGCAGGTCACCCTACATACCGCTCATAATGATATCGGTAAATGGTGCCTGATCCAATGCACATATATTATAAATACTATAAACTCGGTATTTCATAATTATTGCTGTAATCATCATGATTGTGCATGATATTGTATACAGACAGCATAGACCAGGCCAAGTCAAATTCTCTGCTTTTGATCATCTTGACGTCTCTCATATACCAGTAATGTACGGAAGCGTATTAGTGCCAGTGTGAAAAAAAAATTCCCGAGATTTATCTCCTAATTAGGACATAATATCTCCTAATTAGGAGAAAATTATCTCCTAATTAGGACTTATTATCTCCTAATTAGGACTTATTATCTCCTAATTAGGAGATAATTATCTCCTAATTAGGTGATAATTATCTCCTAATTAGGACATATTATCTCCTAATTAGGACTTAATATCTCCTAATTAGGAGATAATTATCTCCTAATTAGGACATATTATCTCCTAATTAGGACTTATTATCTCCTAATTAGGAGATAATTATCTCCTAATTAGGTGATAATTATCTCCTAATTAGGACATATCATCTCCTAATTAGGAGAAAATTATCTCCTAATTAGGAGATAATTGTGATCGGTTGTTGCCCCATTTATCAGCTATATCGTGAGTAGTATGCAAAGCACCGTAGCCCCGGCTCAACTTGACCGTTGACCAAACCACTTTTAGTTGAGAGGGGTGCAATTACAAGCGTCTAGTCCGTCATTCGTAATCCAGCCGTCGTCCATTAGAGAATATCCGCGTCCATAATTCAAAGACCTATTCCATATTCCAATAACAGTATTAGCACCAAATTCAAAAAGACAATCATAGTATACATAAACATATGCTTGTTTCCTGCAAGAGAGAAGCGGTCAACAGTTTTCAATGATGCCGGCAAGACATCATGATGTTCCAAAAATATCAAATCCGTATCGCTGATCAGTATTCTTAATCCATAATATTCATTGTAAAGTCGTCATCTAAAGAATGATGTATCTTAGTCACGCTTTGATTGTGACTGTTCATATGAGTACCATGAGGATCTTGAAGTGCATGGGTTCATACGGCCCCTAGCCCCGGGTTAAGCGGTATTAGACACAAGTTACGAAACGTAGCGCCATAGATCTTGCACGCTACGTTCGTATTTTTCTATCAGCATGCGATAGGTTGTTATGCAAAGAATGGTTTACCCCAATGGAAGGTCAAGGTCGCTATAGTTCCGGCAAAGGCCACTTCCGGTCACGTGACCACAATTGACGTCTGAGGATGTATTCCTCCGGGGTGATACGGTCATGTCCGACGGTGATGCGGTCATGTCCGTGGAGAAGCCTCCGCGCACAGAAAGTAGTCCCTTGTCAACGAGATTTTAATACGCTGGTGGTCGATTCCCTTGCGTCATAATACCATGATACCGTTGAGAAAACAACAAGGATGACAGGTCAATCATTATATTTTCCCCTCCATTACATCATACCCATCCTGGGTGAGCCGCGTTGGGTATGTTTATACTTCAAGTAGGCTCTTGTCCAATCAGAAGCCTTCCTTCAATCTTCTTTCGGTGTGACCTAAGCATTGCCGGCAGGCCAGGATACCGTTCAGTCAGCATGTCCTGAAACAGCTGTTTGCGCATTCTGATTGCATTTTCCAGAGCCTCGGTGGGTGGTAACCCCATATACTCTTCCAAGTGACGCTTGGTCTTCATGATGGACCTGTGCGTGGGGTCGCCATTCAGCTCGTGGATGGGGCAGTCGGGATCTCGAAGCCCGCGCATTCACTCACTCACTCGCTCACTCACCCACTAGCGTTAGAGCGTCACTGCGTTTAGGGCATCACTGCCTTAAGACGAGCGTTGGGCATGCCTCACTCCCGGAGCTCCGGAGCCTGAGCTTGGAGCTCTCGGAGCTCGGAAGTGACGTCATCGTACGCATGCGCACACACACCTTTGGTGCACCTTGTATCCTATAGCTCATAGATAATTATCTCCTAATTAGGAGATAATTTTCTCCTAATTAGGAGATATTAAGTCCTAATTAGGAGATAATAAGTCCTAATTAGGAGATAATTATCACCTAATTAGGAGATAATTATCTCCTAATTAGGAGATATTAAGTCCTAATTAGGAGATAATATGTCCTAATTAGGAGATAATTATCACCTAATTAAGAGATAATTATCTCCTAATTAGGAGATAATAAGTCCTAATTAGGAGATAATAAGTCCTAATTAGGAGATAATTTTCTCCTAATTAGGAGATATTATGTCCTAATTAGGAGATAAATCTCGGATTTTTTTTTTTCACACTGGCACTAATACGCTTCCGTAGTAATGACTAAAATGCGCACGTGTATAAATATATTTGTGTAAGTATCAGTATGAATACCGGTATCTACTTATGCATTGTAACAAGGAGACATCGTGCTATAATCATCTTACTATAGTTTATTAACAATAATAGTCAACATTGTGTGATGCTCTGTGATATCCCTTCCAAAAAGTGCCAAGACCCGTAACTTATTGATAAAGCTGTAATTTATTTACGAAATGTAATTTAGCTACAAAAGAAACATGAACATTAACCAATTAAGTGAACTGATGAACTACTGTGATAATGACCAGTGCATGTATAGTATCTTTTATTTGATTCAAAGGAAAACTGTTACAATATCAGTGTACATGTAATATGAAATGCCTGTTAAATACAGCCATTATGACTAATTACATGGTAATTATATAACTTGAACATGTGTATATCTTAACATATGAACCTGTTCTGCTGATACATGCATGCCTTATTTTATCTACTTTTAAAACTTTGAATCTCTTATACTTATTATAGTTGCACATTGCTTAAAGTGAAAGACTGCATCAACTGTATCAGCACAATAGATCCATCCAATAGATCTCATAAAAGAAATGATAATAACCTAATTTGTCAAATCTATCATTCATTAAGTAAGGGATTACTCCACCTATGATCTATTAAGTAAGCTTATATTTGAACCTCGATAATAATGTGGGTACTTGACAATTACAGTGGACTGTTATCTTTCCTTTCATGGAACATTGATGGTCTAAAACATAAATTTAAATCACCTGATGTACAACAGCTATTGGATACACATGATTTCATTTGTCTCCAAGAAACCCATAGTTCTAAGACCAACATTGAAAATGGTGGTGTTACATTGAATTTGAAGGGTTATTGTAAAAAGGTTAAACACAGTGTTAAAATGTCTAAACAGTCATGTGGCAGGGGCTCCGGTGGTCTGCTCGTTCTCTTTAAGGATAAGTATCATTCCCATGTTAAGGAGATGCCCACTAAAAGTAATAACACTTTATGGATAAAACTATCAGGTAACTTATTTGGCTGGAACAATGACCTATATCTTTGTTGTTTCTACATACCTCCCACTGACTCCCCATATTTCAATGACCAATTTACAACATTAGAAAATGAAATTGCCAACTTCAGTTCAAAAGGAATGGTCATTCTTATGGGGGATGCCAATGCTAGAACTGTCATTAATGAAAAGGTTCTGAATGATCACATTGTGCATGATAATGGCAAGTTCATACCACTTCCTAATGATTATACCCCTGACTTTGTGACCCGTCAGAGACACTCTCAGGATAATTGTAATAACCAAAGACACCATGGTAGATCACTTATCGAACTCTGTGTTGCCTCAGGAATACGTATACTTAATGGTCGGACACCAGGAGACTATCTTGGAAAACTAACTTGTTTCACAAACCAAGGTAGGAGTGCAATTGACTATATACTTGCACACCAGTCCACAGTCCATAAGGTAGTTAGTATGAATGTAAAATTAATAGCACAGCACTCTGTTCATTGTCCCTTATCAACTTTGTTAAAGTGTAAGAAAAACAAATCTATGGAACATATAAACATGATAACTTTAAATCCTCTACCTATTAAGTATAAAATTACAGCCGAAAATAGTACATGCAACATCCAACAAGAACTGCTTTCTAACGTATCTCAAAACAAAATAATGGATTTTATGGTATCTGACACTGACTCTAGCAAAACCAGTATCAACAGCGCAGTACAAACAATTAATGCGTTGTTGACAGCAGCAGCATCCAAAATTTCCCCACCTAAACCCAGTCGTTCGCGTGGAAAAACAAAGAAAAGGAAACAAACCCAAAGTAACTCTAAAGAAATTGAACAGCTTCAAAACCAGTTTAGAACCCTAGCAAGGCAACTAACTAAATCTCCTTATGACCATGAAACACAAATAAAACTTTTATCCATTAAAAAGAAACTAAAAAGAAAGAAAAAACAACAAGATAAAACCATAACTGATGCAATTTATACAAAACTAGAAAGTCTACAAAACAACAACCCAAAAGAATATTGGAAATTAGTTAATGAATTGATTGGACATAATAAGGATGAAATGGAAAATTATTATCACATTTTCAAGAATTAAACAAGGACTCCACGACGTATACAGACAATAACTCGCAAATAATATTAGACGAATTAAAATCACGGGAAAACGGATATCAAAATGGACATACTGATACTCTGAATAGCCATGTTACAAATAAAGAAATTCGAGAGGCTTTAAAAAAATTTGAAATCTGGGAAAGCATGTGGTCTTGATTGTATAACCAATGAAATGCTCAAATTCGGACAGGATATAATACTGCCACCCCTTGCTAAACTTTTCAACACTATATATGATACTGGAATATTACCCGACTGTTGGACTGAAGGCTACATAAAGCCATTATATAAAAAGGGAGATAAACTTGATCCACAGAACTACAGAGGAATAACAATTTCCAGTTGCCTAGGTAAATTATTCTCCAGCATTCTTAATAACAGACTGAATCGATATATAGACGACAATAAACTTCTTTCAGATAATCAATCAGGCTTTAGGAAAAATAGACGCACTGCAGATAACCATTTTATCCTCAAAACTATCATCAACAAGTATGTCCATAAGCTTAAAAAGAAACTATATCTATGTTTTATTGACTTTCAGAAGGCATTCGACTCTGTATGGAGAGATGGCCTTCTTCTGAAATTACTACGGCTCGGCATAAGTGGAAAGTTTTATAATATTGTCAAATCTATGTATCACAACAACAACATTGCATTACAAACAGGTGATGGCCTTACTGACCCTTTTGTATCAGAGAAAGGTGTCAAACAAGGAGATAACCTAAGCCCAACAATGTTCAATTTATTTATTGATGACCTGACTTTCAGTGCTGATATATGTGCCCCGGTAACTTTAGAAAAGGAAAAACTGTCACATCTGTTATGGGCAGACGATTTACTGATAATATCGGAAACTGCAGAAGGCCTACAAAATGGTCTTGACATATTACATAGATATTGTACTGAATGGCATCTGAATGTAACCCCCTTGAAATCAAACTATATGGTTATTCAAAAACAAAAAACAAAAGTAACCCCAACATTTTGTCTTGATACAACTGAAATTCCGGTAACAGACACCTATACATATTTAGGTTGCATCTTGAACTCAAATGGTAATTTCTCAGAGGCAAAGATTAACCTTGCAGAAAAAGGCCTCAAAGCACTATATAAGCTACATAAAACATTCTCAGGGCTCAACCCCCCGCCAGATTTATACAACAAACTGTTTGACACCTTAATCAAACCAATTATCCTCTATAATTCAGAAATTTGGGGTTCTGAATTACTATACAAACTTAAAAACAATAACTCTGACAAGTTTTTCACAATCACAGAAAACGAACCATTTGAGAGAGTTCATACAAAATTCTGTAAATTCAATCTTCAAGTTGGGAAAAATACAGTAAACATTGCATGTAAGCGTGAATTGGGTCGTTACCCATTGATTATTGATATTCATTCCCAAATTCTTAACTATCTGGTTCACCTAGAGAACTGCTCAGACAGACCAATATTAAATGATGCAATGATCTATAGTAAATCACTGCAGACTGAGGATATAGGCTGGCATAGCTACTCCTCTCTTATAATGGAATCAAATAACATCCTGAAAAGGGAGCTGCCATCTAACTCCATCTGCAGAAAAACCCACATAGCTGTAAAAGATAAATTAAAAGTCAAGTATGTTAAATTCTATCAACACAAATTACAAGAATCTGAAAAACTAATTCATTATAAACATATAGAACAGTCCTACAATATAGTTAATTATCTACTACATATTAAGAACAGAAACTTTAGGCAATCATTGACCAAAATGAGAATCTGTGCTCACAGACTTGAAATTGAAACTGGCAGGTACAGGAAAATAGACCGAGATAAAAGATGGTGTAAAAGCTGTATCTCTAGTAATAAAGTTGTTGAAGATGAATATCATTTTCTTTGCCTATGCCCAAGTGGACAAGACCTTAGAGACAGACTGTTCAATGACCTTAACAACATTTGTCCATTTTTTAGACAACTGACTAGTCTAGAGAAATTCTTCTTTTTGATTAACCCACCTTGCCATCTTTCACCAAAGGTGGGGCAATACATGTATCAACTAACCGAAAAGAGGCGACTATGGCTAACTATCCCCTTGCCACGTGACTGTAATGCTACACACTAGTAACTGGTAAATTCAGTACATTGACAAAATAACAAAAATACACCATATTTTAGACTTGGAACTGAATGGGTGTCGGAGTGGCTCTTTGAGGGTTCCTATGGTGGCTGCGCTTGGGATAGGCCGAGCTCTCTGTGCCCTAGTCATCGGCCTTGGTGGCGGTTTGGATGGTTGGTCTATGGAGGCCGATGATTGAGACGGGGAGGGGTCGATCTTCATGGGAAAGAGCAGCCGCTGTGGGCCTCATTGCACGTTCATGCCAAAAATCAAGGTTCTAATGTTAACGGTTCTCCTTATTTTGCCGACGAAAGGATTCACTCACTCACTCACTCATTACCGGACAATTTGCGATCTGTAGCCTACTTCGTAGGAAAATGTCAACTATACAAATTTTATTTTTCGTACTTACTGAACAAAGTATTATTCAACGAAGTCCATGAACTTGTTCTTTGTCCCTTTTCATGACCACTTCCAGCTATGGGCAGCATCAGTCCCCAATATCGCGTTCATGTAGTGGTGTGTCTGACATCATTTCTCCACAAAAGGCCTAAAGCACTAGTCTGAAATCAACATGAAAAGTACATGATCATTTCGCACATATATCATTCTTGCTGACAAAGTAATTCAAATGTTCATGCTGGTGATTTAATTCGGATGTGGATAGTTCATTTCATTTCATTTTCATTCATCAACTAAGCAAAATATACAGGTCTGTAATAACAAAGTATAAAACAGATATAACATTAATAGTTAATAGTTTGTGTTCAGTCGCTGACAAATGCAAAGACAAATTAAATATTATAACATCCTCCCAAAAATACCCTGATCTAAATGGAGATAATACTACCACCAAAATAACTACTAGGACAGTTTATACATAATTGTTTAATAAGTAAAACAAGGAATCAATTACAGCGTACTATATTGTATCCTGGAAGATTTTACTCACAACTGACGGAGACAGAACCTTGACTTCTGTCAATATATTTCAGTAACAGTTTTATTCATTAAGCAGAGTTCTTTAAAAAGATAGAAATAAAATGAATCAGAGCAAAGAAATTAAAGGAGTTGATTACACATAATCTGTAAACATGTAATCATTCAATACTTGTCAGTGTATATTGCTGAATACAAGTCAAATTGACATGATTGAGGCTTTTTATAGACAATTACATTCCACGGTCGGGTAATATTTAAGTTATAAGCACTGTATCTAGTAATTTATTTCTCATAGATCAATATCTGCATGTATACAAAATACAATAACATGAAATTCATATTAAATGCTGATCATGTAGGAAATTGTTTTCATTCTATTGTCCTGACGAATCACTACATTATCCTTCCAGAAATATCTCGTTCAAAATAAGCTGAATACGTATAACCATAATACTTAATCTTTGAACTGTTTAGTCTGTAAATTTATGAACTATCAAAACATTGCACCACATCTGAATGAAATCATTCAATTTCTCAATTTAATTAAGGGAGACAACTCTGTATAACAAAGGTACAGTATTAAAGCCAATCTATTAAAGGGAGGTAAATCTCGTTTTTGGCGCGACCAATAACGTTTGTCTGTGCCAATTGTTTCTCTGAGCTAAATTAATTCATTAATACGTCGTTTGCCAAATCAATAAATTATATTGATGTTTTACCGATCAAATGATTACATTAACTTTACGACAAAAGCACTAATTAATGTGTTCGTTGAACAAGCAACGAAATATGGCGTCTACATAATCCATCTACTATGCATGCTTTAACAACAAAAAATCACTTGATTTATTTATAGAATCTTACCGTAACAATGAATTGACATGCTAGGAAAATGTAATTGAACTCTTGGAACATGTTTACCTGAAGAGTGAATCTCCGTGGCAGAAATTAAAAGCAAATCACAGAATTTCTGGCTGGCCTTACATGCAGGCTTGAACGCATCTCTCAGGCAGACGATCACAGTGACGCGCAAGGGGAAGTAACTGAACAAGAATTTCGCGCCCAGTCGGCAGAAATTTCCCGCATTAAATGAAATTAATTTTATACGTAGGCTCATCATAAATGTTGTAGATATAATTGAATAATTATGCGATCAAACTGGTCAAAAATAAAATAATTTGATTATCACTTTTGTTTTGACCAACGATTTAACAGTTTTGACCAAAGATTGAACATTAATGTTACGTGGTACAACCACGTCGTCGGCGATCGTTTGTAGCCCCGACGTCATTCACACGTCAGATGACATGGACGCTCCAAATGTATCGGTGGTCCGGCGTCGGGCCGTTTTCGATTCCCGATGCCGCCCGTGCCGCTAGAGCCCGCTCCACCGCCACCAGTGGTCCGCTGTTGTTTGCTGGGTGGGATGGCGGAATATCCTCTCGACCCCAAGCACCCTGTGGTAAAAACGAAGGTACAAAGTGGAGTGTATACAAATATGTAGTTCTGAGAGAGTGACCTGTCCATAACTTTTTTTGTGTCAACTATACTGTTCTGGGCAGTAACATGACGAAATAACCCCCAAACACACTGTCAGAAGGATTGGGGCTGACTCGATCAAATTCCATTTTGACCCAAATATTTTGGGTCGTTTTGACGCAGCTATTTTGGGTCGTCGAGTCTAGACCCAATCCTTCTGACCGTGCACCACGAATGTATTGTATTACACGATGTTCATACGACCTCTAGCCCATGCAGCAGAGAGAATTTGGAAACGAGCAACGAATTTTTGCGCCAAACAGTGCAGTTTGCCGCCATGGGTGACATTTATCATCATACTGTGCTCGAGAAGCTTGGAACGAAGGCGCACGACCCAAATATTTCTGTGAAAGATGACATTAACCCACCAAAAATTAACAACCTACGTAGCGGGTTAGTGACGAGAGTGTAGTTTTAAAGTGTTGTTGCAGATTATTTTGCAAAATGCTGAAAAGCATATTCCTGGAGATAATGACTTTGCATGTACAGTGCAATTAGTCCCTTCGACTTGTGTAAATGTTAAATACTGGTACTGAGAGTGTAAACATGAACACAACAATAAAGGGGAAACCTCATCAACAGGCTGGTCACCTTCCACATGTTCCGGAGTTCCCACCGGTGCTTGAAAACCAGGACAGTCCTTGGATTTTATATTACCAATTTCCAGGCCCTGATAGTAGTTGAAATTTTAGATTTTTGTCTCTGGATCCAGGAAAGTCCTTGATTTTTAGTGTCGATAGAAAAGTTCCTTTGTTATGTTGTTGCATGGTTACGTTAGTAGTATAGAAAGGACGGCAGGGGCCTCATTGACCTACTTTTTTGTAACCCCAGGGTAAAATTTGGGGCGGAACTGGGGCGGGGATTCCCAGTGGGGGTTTCCCATGACGATCACGTGATCAAGGCATGTACTGACCTGTCTAGGCTATAGTTCCGGCAAAGGGCCCCTGGGCATGTATTCTTCCGCGGTGATGCGGTCTGGTGGTGATGCGGTCTGCCTCCGCGGACAGAAAGTAGTCCCATGGGTTGACTTCCAATGTTAATGTATACGGGCAATACCTAAATAGACGTTTTGTGACCTAGGGGAGCTACTAATGATCCGATGGGGTCGAGTGAGGTATCAAAGTGAAGCATTCGTGAAGGGGCATCTAATGGGCTGGGTGTGGGGTTGAAATAGCGGCATTCTGCGCATGCGCGGTGGCCAAAGGGTATGGAAATAGCCGTTTTGGAGTTAGGGGAGCCACTAATGGTCGAATGGGGTCGAGTGAGGTATCAAAGTGAAGCATTCGTGAAGGGGCATCTGATGGGCTGGGTGTGGGGTTGAAATAGCGGCATTCTGCGCATGCGCGGTGGCCAAAGGGTATGAAAATAGACGTTTTGGAGCTAGGGGAGTCCCTAATGGTCCGATGGGGTCATATGAGGTATCAAAGTGAAGCATTCGTGAAGGGGCATCTGATGGACTGGGCGTGGGGTTGAAATATCGACATTCTGCGCATGTGCGGTGGCCAAAGGGTATGGAAATAGACGTTTTGGAGCTAGGGGAGCCACTAATGGACCGATTGGGTCGAGTGAGGTATCAAAGTGAAGCATTCGTGAAGGGGCATCTGACGGACTGCGTGTGGGGTTGAAATATCGGCATTCTGCGCATGCGCGGTGGCCAAAGGGTATGGGCATAGACGTTTTGGTATCTAGGGGAGCCCCTAATGGGCCGATGGAGTTGTATGAGGTATCCATGTGAAGCCTAGGTGAAGGGGCATCCAGTCATGGGTGAGTGCATGTAAAAATTTTCCTGAAGAAAAATCGGAACACGGACTTTATCGAAAAATCCAGGGAAATGCCTATATGGGGTATGGGGGGTATATAGGTCGCCGGGCTTAACGGGGCTTGCCTATCAATAGAGTTATCTCCCCCTAGTTCCAGGGCGGCTGTATGTAAAAATTTTCCTGAAAAAATACGGAACACGGACTTTATTCTAAATTACGTGAAAATGCCTATATGGGGTATGGGGGGGTATAGGACCATCCTGGGAAACCTACTTGTCGACATTTGCGGTATAGGTTGTGGGGTCTCGTTTTCTTAGTCTCGTCAAGACAAACATGATAGGAAGTGTCCCGCAGCGAATCGGTGAAATTTTTGAAAAAGTACGATATAGCCCCATATAGTCCCATACTGGGGGTATAGGATCAATGTTTGTCCCCCTGGAAAACGTACTTCTATACATTTGCCGTAGGGTTGTGGGGTCTCGTTTTCTTAGTCTCGTCAAGACAAACATGATAGGAAGTGTCCCGGCACGAATCGGTGAAATTTTTGAAAAAGTACGATATAGCCCCATATAGTCCCATACTGGGGGTATAGGATCAATGTTTGCCCCCCTGGAAGCGTACTTCTATACATTTGCGGTAGGGTTGTGGGGTCTCGTTTTCTTAATCTCGTCATTTAGAACATGATAGGAAGTGTCCCGGAGCGAATCGGTGAAATTTTTGAAAAAAGTCACCGAGACCCATATAGACCCATATATTCCCATACTGGGGGTATAGGATCAATGTTTGTCCCCCTGGGAAATCTACTTCTATACATTTGCGGTAGGCTTGTTTGGATTTGTTTTTCACGTCTCGTCATTTAGAACACGATAGGAAGTGTCCCGGAGCGAATCGGTGAAATTTTTGAAAAAAGTCACCGAGGCCTGGGTAGGCCCATAGGCCTATAC
Organism: Hanleya hanleyi; assembly: GCA_036873755.1. Lineage (NCBI taxonomy): Eukaryota > Metazoa > Mollusca > Polyplacophora > Lepidopleurida > Hanleyidae > Hanleya > Hanleya hanleyi. The sequence continues at coordinate 18,774 of JAVTVY010000213.1, forward strand.
TGCATGGCTATTGACTGTGGGCAGTATTCTTTTTATTGTGACTCTTTTTCAATCACAATACAATACATGTACTAGACTGAAAGTCACATGCTTGTGCCGAATGCTTATTGTGAGCAAAAGACTCTCCATATCAGTTAATTGTCTGTGTAGTTGCTCTCTTGCATGATTATTTTACTTTATTGAAAATTAATAGTATCAGTTGTGGTCAGTATTGTCCTTTAATCGTGACAGTCGGTTATAGTAGGTTGTATTGGAATTGATTTTGAATTCTCACCCTGCTAGTCATGTACTATTAATACCTTTCAGTGGGTAATTTTGGATACGATTGAATTATTGGCATCTGCTATGATATAATTGTTTGCATGCAAATCTGCAACTGTATTTTTGATTTGAAATTTTCCTGATGGAACGTTTCAGCTGTTCTTTTTGGAATGTGCAAGGTTTGGATGATAATAAGCTTGATGACCCAGATTTCATTAGGTCGATTTGTAAATTTAGTTGCGTTGGTTTAACTGAAACTTGGCAGTCTTCAGATTTTAATGTTGACATTCCTGGTTATTGTTTTAAAAATTTTAATAAGGACCAGGCTATAAATGGCCGTAGACCACGTGGTGATATAGCATTGTTGTACAGATCGGTCCTTGAAGTTACTGTGGTTTTTAATTCTGATCTCATGGTATGGGTCAAAATATCTAAATCTTCACTTAATCTTGAAAAGGACCTCTTTATTGGTATTGTATACTTCAGGCCTGATAACTCTGCTTACTGGAAACATAATGCAGGGTTAGATCCCTTTGAAGAGTTGGATGCCCTCATCTGTCAGTACAGTAATAAGGGGCATATTTTGTTAGGTGGTGATTTTAATGCCAGAACAGGTGAAAAACCAGAGTTTATATCCACTAATGGAGCTATCCATATACCTATATTACCCGATGGGTCATTCAATTGTATACAGCTACCCCGCAAAAACCTCGACAAATCTGTTAATACATTTGGGCGAAACTTGATTGAAACCCTATCTAGTCACAAGTTATTAATTCTTAATGGCAGAGCCCCAGGTGATGCCTTTGGAAAATTTACGTGTCACACATACAATGGGCGGACTACTGTTGACTATATCGCTGTGTCAGAACCATTTTACACAAATGTCAAATACCTACATGTATCTCCACTTACTTTATACTCGGATCACTGTCAAGTGTTTTGCTACCTAAATGTAAAATTCTGCACAGATGTAATTCCTAATGCCTCTGTAAATAATATTACATATAAGAAGGTTAAATTTAAGAGGAAATGGAACTCGCACAGCCATGACACTGTTCTGCAGGAGATCCAGTCAGATGGTATTAGGCATCTACTCAACAGCTTTATCATGCAACCTTACTCTAGCGACCCGGAGGGAGTGCAGCAGAGTGTCACTGATTTTACCCATATTCTCCATCACCTCAATTGTAAAGCTACAGTTCAGGTTCGGTCTAATAAAGCCACACGGAAGAATAAATGGTATGACCGGGATTGCAAGGTAGCTAAAAAGTGTGCCAAATCCAGTTATCATCAATACAATAACAATCCATCTGACGAGGCTCGTATCCATTATCACAAAGTTAAACGTAATTATAAAAGACGTAAACGGCATGAATATTATGATAATTTAATAAGCGAACTTCGCGATGCCAAACAGTCCAATGCCCAATACTACTGGAAATTGTTAAAATACCTAGGGACTACTAAAAACTCAGTTTCCCAGTCTGTTCCTGTAGACAAGTATGCAATGGCCGACCACTTTGTTTCTTTATTAGGAAAATCTGACATTCAGTCTTCAGGGACTATCCCTGAAGACACCACAGATGATAATAGTTCTATGCTTAACACACCAATAACTGCTGAAGAAATTTTAACAGCAGTTGCTAACATAAGGGTTAATAAGAGTCCAGGAGAGGACAACATTAGTAACGAACTCCTAAAGTGTGTCATACCTGTTACTATTGACCATGTATCTCGGTTGTTTAATATTATCCTAGACCAGGGTTATTTACCTGAGTTGTGGCGTAACTCGACCCTTATCCCAATACATAAAAAGGGTGACCGTTCTGTTCCCAACAACTATAGGGGCATAGCCCTAGGTAATGCTCTTGGGAAGCTTTTTGCTAAAATCATTAACAAACGTCTTACTAATTTCATGGAAGATTCCAACTTGTTGAGCTGCAATCAAGCTGGCTTCAGACAAGGCCATCGTACGTCGGACCATTTATTTACACTCCGAACTATCATTGAAAAATATAATTCCAATAAAAAGCCTTTGTATGCATGCTTTGTAGATTTTCGTAAAGCATTTGACTCTATTGATAGGCAATCTTTGTTCAAAAAGTTATTAGACACTGGCATAAATGGTAAGATATTTAATCTGATTAAGTCCTTATATAGTGATGTCTTGTATAACATCAAAATTAACGATGAGATTTCCTCAAGCTTCCACAGTTACCAAGGAGTTAAACAGGGCTGTTCCCTCTCTCCTACACTGTTTAATATTTTTATTGATGACATCAAGTCAAGCTTCAATGACCACTGCTGTCCTATTGACCTAAATGGTCATCCATTGTCTCATCTACTGTTTGCAGACGATCTGCTTTTGTTGTCTGAGTCTCCAAATGGGCTATAAAATGCTCTTGACAATCTAAACATTTATTGTAAAAGTAATCATATTGTTGTCAACCTCGACAAATCCAAAGTTATTGTGTTTAAAAAAGATCCTCAATTCAAACGACCTATAATATGGCGCTTGGGCGACTCTGAAATTGGTCAAGTCGATCAATACCAATATTTAGGGATAATTTTTTCACGTACAGGCCATTTCAGGCAAAATACAGAGCAATTAAGTCGTAAAGGCATGCGTGCTTCATATTCATTACTTAGTAATCTAAATGGGGAAAATATTCCCATTGATACTGGATGTCATCTATTCCAGTCCCTAGTTAAACCTGTCCTGCTTTATGGCTCAGAGGTGTGGGGAGCAGACCTTGTATCATGTAAACACCCTGACAATTCTCCCATAGAGAAAGTTCAACTAAAATTTAATAAACGGCTTTTACAAGTTCACAGATCCACCAACAATTGGGGGGTTAGAGCTGAGTTAGGCATTTATCCATTGATTCGCGATATAGTCAAGAGGTCTGTTAATCTTTACCATTATGCACTAGAATCTTCTGATAAATTAATATACCATGCTCTTCAGGAACAAAAGGTTCTCTGCATGAAACATGTTGGCTGGTTGTATAAGATACAGTCTTTTTTACACACTAATCTTAATATAGATATAGATGAAGCAGTGGGGAGTAATTTCCATCTTCTGCTACAGGCACATTTCAAAGCATGTTTTCATGATTCACTTCAAGATGATAAAATTCCTGGTGAACAAAATAAGATGAGAACATACAGACTGTTTAAGACTACGATTGAACTCGAACCATATCTGTTATATAATAAACCAAGCCACCAGCAATTTTTCTCAAAATTGCGGTTAAGTAACCACAAGTTAAAAATAGAAGTGGGTAGGCACACCAAGCCTAAGACCCCAATTCATCAACGTTTGTGTGAGGTGTGTATGGTAGTAGAAGATGAGAAACATTTTGTTTTATCATGTAACAGATTTCATTCAGATAGGATCTCTCTATTTCAAAAAATATCTGCTCGCTTTAATGATTTCAACACTATGAATGATACTAACAAGTTTGCCATGATTATGTCTTATGCTGCCTTATCCAAGGTAGTTGTACCTACTCTTTATGAATGGTATAATCAACGCTAATTTATGCATTGTACTACATACAGGGCCGTCTTGGTGAATTATCATATTATTTGCACACGTTCTTGCTATATTTGCATCATAATATTTCGCAATAGTACTATTCCATCTACAATATATCCACGCAGTCTGGGTGAATGCTTGACTGCTTATCTTCACCCACTCAGGGTGTCAAATGTACATACTATTGTTACTCTGGTTAATTGTTCGATTTAATTTGTACTCTGCCTCTTATGGTGTTTGTGCAATAAATACTTGAACTTGAACTTGAACTTGGCTATGGGTGTATAGGGCCATACGGGGTGGACATGTTGAAGTCTAGGTGAGTCCCTAATGGTCCAATGGGGTCGAGTGAGGTCTTATTTTGAAGCTCTCGTGGAGGAGCACTTGACTACACTAATGGTTCGTCCGTGTTCAATAGTCTGCGCATGCGCAGCCTGGCCCGTATTATAGTAAGTAGGCATTTTGGGGGTATGTGGGTGTGTGTTTGGGTTAGAGATGGGCTATTCACGGTTCGAATGGGTCGTGTGAGGTATCAATGTGAAGCTTGTGTGGGGTAGAGTCAGAATGGCGTGTTTTTAAATGCATGTCGCGTCAATATGCGCATGCGCAGTCTGGCCGTAGTAGAGAAATCAGGCATTTTGGGGGTATGTGGGTGTGTGTTTGGGGTAGAGATGGACCGCTATGGGTCCGAATGGGTCGTGGAAGGTGTCAAAGTGAAGCTTGTGTGGGTTAGAGTCAGAATGGTGTGTTTTTAAGTGCAAGTCGCGTTAATCTGCGCATGCGCAGTTGGTTGTAGTAAGTAAAGTGGCCATTTTGGGGCAGTACATGAAGGTATTTGGGGTCGAGATGGGCTATTCACGGTTCGAATGCGTCCTGGAAGGTGTCATCTTGTAGCTCTCGGGGAGTAGACCCCGATTTGAGGGCTGTTCACGTCACCTGTGACGTCATCGGTGACGTCATCAGTACGAGTATTAAGTAAAGTGGGTATTTTGGGGCAGTGAAAGGAAGGTATTTGGTGTAGAGATGGACCATCCTTGGTCCGAATGCGTCCTGGGAGGTGTCATTTTGTAGCTCTCGGGGTGTAGACCCCGATTTGGGGGCTGTTCACAGCATCTGTGACGTCATTGGTGACGTCATCAGTACGAGTAGTAGCGAAAGTGTGCATTTTGGGGCAGTGAAGGAAGGTATTTGGGGTAGGGATGCTTCATCCTCAGTCCGAATGCGTCGTGTGGGGTGTCATCTTGTAGTTTTCGGCGTGCAGATCTCGATTTGAGGGCTGTCCACAGCATCTGTGACGTCATTGGTGACGTCATCAGTAGGAGTAGTAGCGAAAGTGAGCATTTTGGGGCAGTGAAGGATGGTATTTGGTGTAGAGATGGACCATCCTTGGTCCGAATGCGTCATGGTAGGTGTCATGTTGTAGCTCTCGGGGTGTAGACCCCAATTTGAGGGATAGCCACAGCATCTGTGACGTCATTGGTGACGTCATCAGTACGAGTAGTAGCGAAAGTGGGCATTTTTTAGCAGTGAAGGTTGTTACTTGGTGTAGACATGGACCATCCGCGGTGCGAATGCGTCGTGTGAGGTGTCATCTTGTAGCAACGCCCACCAACGCCATTCTGAATGCTTCAACACCCTGGTGAAATAGCTCAGAAGCTCTGATATTCCATGGAATTGTCACTAATTCTTCGAAATGCAGTGACGCCCGTCAACGCCCGTCGTTACACCTTAACACTCTAACATAACGCCATGATATAGACCGGAGAGAGAACAACAACAGCAACAACAACAACAAGGATGACACATGAGAGAACAACAACAACAAGAAGTTTTTTCATATAGTTTATTCTCTCCAATGTTACATCATACCCACGCTGGGGGGAGCCGCGTTGGGTATATTTACAATTCAAGAAGATTCTTGTCCAATCAGAGGCCACCATTTGTATCTGTCATATTCGTTCCTGTCCGTTAGATGTATTCTCGGCTACTCTTGTCCAATCAGAAGTCGCCATTTCAGAAAGTTCCATCTTCGGCCATGTTCGCTCTGAACCGTTTGTTCTAATCGTCATCGAGCAGGCCAGGATACCGTTGAGGAAACATATCCTCAGATAGTTATACCGAATCTGTGCTGTATTATACCACATGAATAACAACAAGTTCAGCAATATTCATACAGTTTATTATCCCCAATGTTACACCATACCCAGGCTGGTGGAGCCGCCCTGGGTATGTTTAGTATGTTCACAGCAAAACAAATTGAAATATCAAACACGATGTTTTATTATTTAACGCACCGTCACATTAGGTACAAGTGTTTACTGAGCTCAAGTCAACGATCAGCATGTAGACATATAGAGTATGTACGGCATGGTATGGTATTCATCAGTGCACGGGTGACGCGTTCAACCGATGGGTTGGTCGGTCAGCTTGGTCACGAAAAACGTAACATTGGTGACCCTCTCCACTGTCCTGAACCGTTTGTTCTAATCGTCATCGGGTAGGCCAGGATACCGTTGAGGAAACATATCCTCAGATAGTGAACGGAAACGGAAGTGACCTCACAGAGGTCATATGCTCTCGGTCTTCGACTTGAGAGTAGTTAAACTGAGTGTTCTAAAAACAGATCAACAGCTAGCTTGCTATAAAAGGGAAGCGGTCTGACACTTTCAGCAGACATTCGTTCAACCACTTACGACACGATGTTCACGTGTACTACTTGCTCCAAGTCATTTACACGCTTGCACGACTTCATGATCCATCACCACGGTATGAGCGACAACTTTCCACTAAAGAGACACCCATGAGGGTCAGACCTAGTGAAGATGAGCCCGGGGAGACGAATGCCACTGATGATGCGATCACGGAGAGCCCGCCTATACCCACAGTTCAGAAGAGCCTAGATATCCAGCCGGTCCCTAGCATTACTGTTCCCAGTCATACTCCTGACAACAACGAACATTTTCTGGAAGATGCAGTGGATGTTCCCAGCGATCTCTTACCCGAAGATCATCCAGTGAGTGAGATGTATCGACGCCATTGGTCCATGATCCGACACTGCTTCCACCGTCATCGCCCTATATTGGACTTGTACAATTTCCGACTGACCGACCTTGCCCGTCTACGCAGCTACGTGGAAGCCATCTTCAATGACCAACCAACGTCCTTCATATTAAATGTAGCATTTGGGTACATCTTATGCCATAAGATGACGCGTGCATTGTGCTATTTCTATTCCAGTGCCATCAACCCAGTGTACGACCATCCTTTCACAATCACCAATCGGGCGTCGCTAGAGACGATGCTGGCCCAACTGGACACTGTGGACCCCTTGGAATGGGCCTATGAACAGCGTCCCAACACCAAGTGGATAGTGGAGAGGGTCACCAATGTTACGTTCTTCGTGCTTAAACTGACCCACCACCCCCATCGGCTGAAAGTATTCACCCATGCACTGATAGATACTCAGAATGCGCAAACAACTATCTGAGGATATGTTTCCTCAACGGTATCCTGGCCTGCCCGATGACGATTAGAACAAACGGTTCAGGACAGTGGAGAGGGTCACCAATGTTACGTTTTTCGTGACCAAGCTGACCGACCAACCCATCGGTTGAACGCGTCACCCGTGCACTGATGAATACCATAACATGCCGTACATACTCTATATGTCTACATGCTGATCGTTGACTTGAGCTCAGTAAACACTTGTACCTAATGTGACGTTGCGTTAAATAATAAAACATGGTGTTTGATATTTCAATTTGTTTTGCTGTGAACATACTAAACATACCCAGGGCGGCTCCCCCAGCCTGGGTATGATGTAACATTGGGGATAATAAACTGTATGAACATTGCTGAACTTGTTGTTATTCATGTGGTATAATACAGCACAGATTCGGTATAACTATCTGAGGATATGTTTCCTCAACGGTATCCTGGCCTGCCCGATGACGATTAGAACAAACGGTTCAGAGCGAGCGATGGCCGAAGATGGAACTTTCTGAAATGGCGACTTCATATTGGACAAGAGTAGTCGAGAATACATCTAACGGACAGGAACGAATATGACAGATACAAATGGTGGCCTCTGATTGGACAAGAATCTTCTTGAATTGTAAATATACCCAACGCGGCTCCCCCCAGCGTGGGTATGATGTAACATTGGAGAGAATAAACTATATGAAAAAACTTCTTGTTGTTGTTGTTCTCTCATGTGTCATCCTTGTTGTTGTTGTTGCTGTTGTTGTTCTCTCTCCGGTCTATATCATGGCGTTATGTTAGAGTGTTAAGGTGTAACGACGGGCGTTGGCGGGCGTCACTGCATTTCGAAGAATTAGTGACAATTCCATGGAATATCAGAGCTTCTGAGCTATTTCACCAGGGTGTTGAAGCATTCAGAATGGTGTTGGTGGGCGTTGCTACAAGATGACACCTCACACGACGCATTCGCACCGCGGATGGTCCATGTCTACACCAAGTAACAACCTTCACTGCTAAAAAATGCCCACTTTCGCTACTACTCGTACTGATGACGTCACCAATGACGTCACAGATGCTGTGGCTATCCCTCAAATTGGGGTCTACACCCCGAGAGCTACAACATGACACCTCCCATGACGCATTCGGACTGAGGATGAAGCATCCCTACCCCAAATACCTTCCTTCACTGCCCCAAAATGCACATTTTCGCTACTACTCGTACTGATGACGTCACCAATGACGTCACAGATGCTGTGAACAGCCCCCAAATCGGGGTTCTACACCCCGAGAGCTACAAAATGACACCCCCCAGGACGCATTCGGACCAAGGATGGTCCATCTCTACACCAAATACCTTCCTTTCACTGCCCCAAAATACCCACTTTACTTAATACTCGTACTGATGACGTCACCGATGACGTCACAGGTGACGTGAACAGCCCTCAAATCGGGGTCTACACCCCGAGAGCTACAAGATGACACCTTCCAGGACGCATTCGAACCGTGAATATCCCATCTCGACCCCAAATGCCTTCATGTGCTGCCCCAAAATGGCCACTTTACTTACTACAACCAACTGCGCATGCGCAGATTAACGCGACTTGCACTTAAAAACACACCATTCTGACTCTAACCCACACAAGCTTCACTTTGACACCTTCCACGACCAATTCGAACCGTGAATAGCCCATCTCTAACCCAAACACACACCCACATACCCCCCAAAATGCCTACTTACTATAATACGGGCCAGGCTGCGCATGCGCAGACTATTGAACACGGACGAACCATTAGTGTAGTCAAGTGCTCCTCCACAAGAGCTTCAAAATAAGACCTCACTCGACCCCATTGGACCATTAGGGACTCACCTTGACTCCAACATGTCCACCCCGTATGGCCCTATACACCCATAGCCATGCAGTATAGGCCTATGGGCCTACCCAGGCCTCGGTGACTTTTTTTCAAAAATTTCACCGATTCGCTCCGGGACACTTCCTATCGTGTTCTAAATGACGAGACGTGAAAAACAAATCCAAACAACCCTACCGCAAATGTATAGAAGTAGATTTCCCAGGGGACAAACATTGATCCTATACCCCCAGTATGGGACTATATGGGGCTATATGGGTCTCAGTGACTTTTTTCAAAAATTTCACCGATTCGCTCCGGGACACTTCCTATCATGTTCTAAATGACGAGACGTGAAAAACAAATCCAAACAACCCTACCGCAAATGTATAGAAGTACGTTTCCCAGGGGGACAAACATTGATCCTATACCCCAAGTATGGGACTATATGGGGCTATATCGTACTTTTTCAAAAATTTCACCGATTCGTGCCGGGACACTTCCTATCATGTTCTAAATGACGAGACGTGAAAAATAAATCCAAACAACCCTACCGCAAATGTATAGAAGTACGTTTCCCAGGGGGACAAACATTGATCCTATACACTCATTATGGGACTATATGGGGCTATATCGTACTTTTTCAAAAATTTCACTGATTCGCTGCGGGACACTTCCTATCATGTTTGTCTTGACGAGACTAAGAAAACGAGACCCCACAACCTATACCGCAAATGTCGAGAAGTAGGTTTCCCAGGATGGTCCTATACCCCCCCATACCCCATATAGGTATTTTCAAGTAATTTAGAATAAAGTCCGTGTTCCGTATTTTTTTCAGGAAAATTTGTACATGCACGCGCCCTGGAACTAGGGGGAGATAACTCTATTGATAGGCAAGCCCCGTTAAGCCCGGCTACCTATATACCCCCCATACCCCCATATAGGCATTTCCCCGGATTTTTCGATAAAGTCCGTGTTCCGCTTTTTTTTTCAGGAAAAATTTTACATGCACTCACCCATGACTGGATGCCCCTTCACCTAGGCTTCACATGGATACCTCATACAACTCCATCGGCCCATTAGGGGCTCCCCTAGATACCAAAACGTCTATGCCCATACCCTATGGCCACCGCGCATGCGCAGAATGCCGATATTTCAACCCCACACCCAGTCCATCAGATGCCCCTTCACGAATGCTTCACTTTGATACCTCACTCGACCCAATCGGTCCATTAGTGGCTCCCCTAGCTCCAAAACGTCTATTTCCATACCCTTTGGCCACCGCGCATGCGCAGAATGTCGATATTTCAACCCCACGCCCAGTCCATCAGATGCCCCTTCACGAATGCTTCACTTTGATACCTCATATGACCCCATCGGACCATTAGGGACTCCCCTAGCTCCAAAACGTCTATTTTCATACCCTTTGGCCACCGCGCAAGCGCAGAATGCCGCTATTTCAACCCCACATCCAGCCCATCAGATGCCCCTTCACGAATGCTTCACTTTGATACCTCACTCGACCCCATTCGACCATTAGTGGCTCCCCTAACTCCAAAACGGCTATTTCCATACCTACCCTTTGGCCACCGCGCATGCGCAGAATGCCGCTATTTCAACCCCACACCCAGCCCATTAGATGCCCCTTTACGAATGCTTAACTTTGATACCTCACTCGACCCCATCGGATCATTAGTAGCTCCCCTAGGTCACAAAACGTCTATTTAGGTATTGCCTGTATACATTAACATTGGAAGTCAACCCATGGGACTACTTTCTGTCCGCGGAGGCAGACCGCATCACCACCAGTCCGCATCACCGCGGAAGAATACATGCCCAGGAGCCCTTTGTCGGAACTATAGCCTAGACAGGTCAGTACATGCCTTGATCACGTGATCGTCATGGGAAACCCCCACTGGGAAACCCCGCCCCAGTTCCGCCCCAAATTTTACCCGGGGGGAACAAAAAAGTAGGTCAATGAAGCTCCTGCCGTCCTTTCTATACTACTTACGTTGTTGTACGCCATTTGCGACCATTCAAGTATTGAGAATGCAGAAACCTCTGTTTCTGTAATTCTTGAAAGGTGCTTGAAAGTTATGAAAAAAGCCAGAATATATTTATGGTTAAACTGTATGGAACTGATATAGGAATTGAATGAATTGACTTTTATTCTGGTTCTTGGCTGCCTACTATACAAATTTCTTTTCAAAAGAGCTTAAACTACGTCTAATTTATTGAAAATGAGCTCTCGACAAGTTTTTAACTTGCAATCCGATCATTGCTTGCAACAACCTTACCTTGTTTTCTTTAAATATTGCATTTAGGGATGTGTACTCTGAGGTATTGCTCCAAAATTAACACTTCCATAACATTTTTCCAAAGGGCCTAGCTGTGGGCCGATGACTAGGGAAAGGGGCCATGGATCTTTCATTGAGATCAACATGCCGTTCAGACGAAATCGTGAGAGAAAGGTTTACATATGTTCTTACTACGGCGCCACCTAGTGGTGAACAGCAGCTAACAAAGTACAACCAGACAAATTTTTCAGGCCTCAGGAGATAGCACACAAAGTTTTGCCCGAAAATGTTTAAGGGTTTCAGAGATATTTACGTTCAAAGTGTCGGCGGCGGCGGATCCGGTGGAGCCGTTTCCCATGAAGGCATAAGAGCATCCACTTTGTGGAAATGCTCTAATTAAATTACCAGAGAAGTAACCTAAATCTGGTATGGTAAGGAAGCCTATGAAATCATGAATCCTCATACCATATATATTCTTCTGGTGTCGCATCATATCGTAGTGTCTGGTGAACGTAACACAGCAACATCCGCCAACACATAGCTTAACGCCACAACGCCCTACATGTAGATAAATAGCTCTGAAACTTTTAGATATAAATAGCTCTGAAGCTTTTTAGATATAAATGGCTCTGAAGCTTTTTAGATATCCCATGAAATTTAGACTAATTCATCGAAATGCTGTGGCGTCCTTCAACGCCAGTCGTTACGCCTTTACGCGCGTCTCGTCGCCTTAACGCCCTATTCCAAGACCTTAATGCCATAACTTAACGCCTTAACGCCCTTTCGTAGCCCATTAACGCCCTAGCTTAGAGTCCTAACGCATTGTCGATCGTCCAATCACAGGCACATGAGTGGTAATAAAACGGCATTGAAATACCGTCGACCTCTCTGGGCCGGAGGTCATGGCCGTTATAATTCCGACAAAGGTCACGTGACCGGAAGTGACTCGGGTGTGTATTCCTCGGCGGTGAGGCGGTTATTTCCGGTACCGGAGATAAGCCTCCATATGCCGGGGTCTATGGACTGCATGGTGTATAGTGAAAATGCCGTCAGTCTGAGCATGCGCAGTGAAGTAGTACAGAAAGTGAGTGAGTTAATAGTGAATGTCGCTTTCAATTATTTTTTCAGCTATATCACGACGGAGAAGGGAAGGGAGGGAAGGAACGGGGTACCTACCTGTAACAGAGCAGATCTAATACTGCCATTTTATAGTGCTGTCCCACTGAAATATCATGCCGTAGGCAGACATGACACATGAGCGAACCAGTCATTGTTCTATCCTCTTAATGCTGAGCGTGAGTCTTTGGTATAGCCCGGCCTGGGATCGAACCCAGTACCTACCGCTTATGAGATCGACGCTCTAACCATTAGGCCACCGCAGCGCGGTGTAGAGAAATTATAGCAGTATAGAAAGTTAATTTGAGGGGGTAGAGATGGGCTGCCATTGGCCCAAATGGGTCATGTGAGGTGTCATATTGAAGCGCTCGTGTGGTAGAGACAGACTGGGATGAAACGCGCGTGCGCACTAGTGGAGTGGTAGAGAAAGGACAGTTTCGTGCACGTTTGGGTAGATGGGACGACGTTCGATCTGGCTACCGGGTATAGTAGTGGTATAAGAGGCAACGAGATTGCTGATGAGTATGCTAAAACTGCAGCAGTAGAGGTTCAGTCTATGCAATCAGAATTCGCAAATGATAAATCCTCAGTGTTTCGACACATGAGGAAGAAGGCGGTAGTTAAATCGCAACGACGGTTGGAAAACTCCACACAGGTACGCTGTGTACAGGCTGTGATCAAGAAGACAAACACCAGAAGGTTTTTCCATAAACACAGAGGAAGAGAACAAAGCTGCCTGAACCAGATCCTCAGTGGTCATACCAAACTGAAACATCATCAGGTGAAGCTGAACACCAATTTAACGTCAGCAGACTGCAGTGTCTGCAATGTGCCCGAGACAGTACATCATTGTGTCGTCCAGTGCTCGAGATTTGAGAAAGAACGCGATTCTCTGATGGACAAAAGAATCAGACTCTGTGTCTTTCCAACAAGGAGAAAGGATCTATTGTTGGGGAGATCAACCTACAGGTGCTATTGGGCACAGTGAGGTCCTCTTAAGGGAGCACAATTCTAAGATAATGGGAGCATTCTGTGACTGCCTGGGAAAGACCTACCCTCCCTAGAAC